>JASKDV010196394.1:0-11191 GCA_032466395.1 Aegires albopunctatus
TTTTGGATACGAAAAATAACGGAAATGCGTTAATTTAACGCCTGTCAACAACGTAAATGTTTTGGATACGGCCCCTGGTCTCTGGGCATCACCACTTGAACGCATAGGGATAGATTCGTCTTCTACATTGCTCAACTCGATGTCCTAGTTCCTAACCTTTTTTTTATCTCAAATTCACCATCTGGGACTTCATCATTGTCGTGCAGGTCTGAATCTAAGTTATTTTGGACAAACCAATGCTTACCATCATCCCTGATGGCTAAAAATAGTAACATGTGAATAAAGTTTGAAAATTCTCAAAAGAAATGCTCGAAACATCAATCCAGTGGGCGCAGACATGTTTCTTTCAACAGATTGACCTTGAGTCCCCTGACCCAGAAGCCATTGTTTATAAGTTACTAATGCAGTAAAGATTTTCGTCCTGTTAAATTCTGTCCTTGTATAGGACAGCCAAAGTAGTTGGTATGAAAAAGTGCATTTGCTCTCGGCGATTGATGTCATCAATGGCAGAGGATGTGTTAAAAACTGTCTATTGACCAAAAATGCACAGGCATCTCATTATTGTTGTGCTGCTGCTAGTCTTAGTTTTATGCACAGCTAACTGTCTTCTTGGGACCTTGGGTCGTCATTGGAATTTTCAAATATTTTTACAAATACTGGATCTAGCTCTTGAAGCAGTGGTTCCTAGCCTTTTTTGGGGTACCAAACCTTCCAGTTTCATATGTGCATTCACTGAACCGTTCAAACTTGTCATTACAAATTTACACAATGAGCCGGGTGTGTCTTGACCTCTGCAGTGGAGGCCCCGTCGAACCCAAGTTATAACCACTGTCTTGAAGTCATTGTTCACTCTGTTGAACATTTCATCTCTAGATCTCCGATTACTTTGATTATTTGCCATGATGACAAATACAATAGTTTGGATTCAAGGTGTTTGCGAAATCATAGTAATAGAAGGCTGACTTGTTATTGATATTAATATACAGGGTGTCCTTGAATTTGTGCACCATCCTGGTTTGAAGGTACCGGTAGTAATAACAACAGTGTTTCAAAAAATCATAATTGAAATCATCAGGAGAGTGAAAGACAGTTGATGAAGAGAACTGATGTATGTTTTTGAAATAATATAGGTGTTTTTAAGAAAATCTGGATGGTGCGCAACTTCCTAGACACCCTGTATAGTACAATAAATCAGTATAACACCAAGGCTTGCAACTAAGTGGTCAAAATTCTGCCAACAGGATGGCCTAGGCCTAGCATTATTGATCAAAGATTAGCAACTTTATGACTCTATTAATAATTTTAACTTGGGTAATTTGAAGTCATTGACCGTATCGTCGTATCCCAAGGATTTTGAATTGAGCAAGTTTAAATGTATTTACTCTAACAGTAAGGTAGAAAAATTACTCAATATTTTAATGCGATGTAAGGCTTTTTTTAAAAGTTTGGTTTGGAATTACTTGTCTTTTTCATCCATTTGATCCATTTGTTTATCCAATCCTTCATGTGAGTTGCAACTGATCTGGATTTTTTTTCTCCTTGTACAGACCGTAAAGTGTTTACTGATAGTTCCAAACCCAGAGTCTGCCTTGAATGCTGAAGCTGGTAAATTATTGTTAGAGCAATATGAGGATTACTCTAAGAGGGCTAAAATGTACACAGAAATTCATGCAAAACCTTTACGGTGAGTAGAGTAACTTTTAAAAAGTCTTTATTTGATAGATATTTAATAACAATATAATTTTCGTGAATGAAAATTAGGGGGGTCATTCATCTGCATTCATACATATAATTGCAATGACACACCTGCCAAACCAGGTTTGCAACATAAAAGATGATTCCTAAGATATTATATTGCTTTTTATAATGTATCTACAATTGTAGATCAATCGATAAACATCCTAAGGTTATCATTCAAAAGTATCAATCCATGTTTTATGTGATGAATCCCCAACATTAACCCTTGGAACACCAGCTCAATGAACCTAATTTTCCCCAACTCTGGGGTGAAATTTACCAAAGTGTACCCGTCCTGCTTTATATCACTACACCACACCTCAAACATATTTTCAATACTCCCATTACATCAGATATAGGCTTATCTTTACTTTACTGCCAGTATTCCACCTTTGTGTAATAAACCTTCTAGCAGGTTTGTGACCATTCTTGTTTCACACAGAGATAGGCCTTACATAGGCTGCAGTTAATGTAGCTTTTTGCCCTTGGTTTCGTAATGTTTTTGTAAGCTTCACCATCCTCACACACAGTTCGCGACCTAAGTGCTTGTAATCCTATCTCCATTTTTTTATATTTAGATATTGGATCATTTGTGTTCACATCCTCCAACATTTTCTTGCATGTAGAATAAAATAGCACTCAATTACAAAAAATTGAGGGGAATATTAGCATAGATTATGCGATCAAATAAGTTATGTCCCCTCTTCCCATTTTCGCTCTTATCAAAAAAAAAGTATTGAAGTTTCATTCTTTTGTTTAAATTTCAGAGAGACAGAAGAAAATTGTTCATCAGAAGATAAATCAAACGATGGGCCTTTGGCAAAAAAACATGCAGGAGACAAAAAGCTTTTAGATAAAAAGAAGAGAGAGAAAAAGAAAACCTTAAAACGTTTGTGACCATTCTCAAGTGTAAACTATCGCAATTTTCATTTGAACTTCATCTCATCGCAGACACCCTATGAACTGATGTCCAGTATGCTTGTAATTGGCAAAAAGTGTGATAGATATTTATTATAAAATTTTTATTCAATGTGTCTCGTCAGATTTCACTTAGTCCTGAATTATTGTGAATGACTGCTTACTTGGGTGTGAATTGTGGGAATAATTGGAAGGATGGCTGTACTGACACATTCAATTTTTCTCAGCTGTGAAATGTTGATCATAACGAGTTATTTGGTAGAGTGTTCTCAGGAGGGAAATTTTTTTTATTTATTATGTATGTAATTCAAATTACTAATTGGGGAAGGATGCAACCATCAAAAAGTCGTCTTTGGAACGTTAATCTAGGCTCAAACATATCATTTGGTTTTTATTGAGAATTAAGGATTCTTGATTCCAGGCAAGGACCTAGCTATTTTTAAAGTTTAAAGCCTTAAGCACTGATTTTTCTCAATTGCAGATGCTACAGTACTTTTTCTTATGTGATGAAGTCTTGAGAATTTTGTATTATGAACATCACAGGAAATCTTCAAGTTCTCCTATGGTGATTGAGAATGTTTGCTATCAGTGATTCATATTGTAATGTAAAGGGCAGTATCCGGTGTTGGTGATATTATGCTGTCTTATGGGCTTTGCAATAACTTCCCTATTTTTGTTTTTAGAAAGGGTCCATCAAGAATCTTCTTATCATAGTTAAAGATCTTAGATAAGGCGTTTTAGCTTAATCCAACTACGATACATGTAAGTTTTTGATAATTTGATATTATATATATTTGTAAGCCTTTATTACATTTTATCTTCAAGTCGAACTATTTTGGATCTCCTCTATTTGGAAGTTATTCGTGACTAAGAAGCATTCACGATTTAATATTTTATGTTATTCATGTTTTTAGTTATTTTTCCAACATCTAACATTATCATCATTTTTATTTTTTTTCAAGTGAATTTATGTCGTACCCCAAGACTATTGCTCAAGCTCATTTAAATTGGGCAGACAGGCATTCGTTGGATGGCTTTAGTAGAGCTATTTTGATATTGTTATATTACCAGACAAGTGGCAATGTTAGATGGAATGACAATTGTATAGCAATTACAGGCAGTGTTATTGTAGTTAACATCAATAGCAATTGCTCTATCTTTTTATCCTCATAACTTTTTACTCTTTCATTGGTTTGTAAATACATTAAAACCTCGGTTTAACGTACCCGATCCATAACGTATACTCGGCTGCTAAGTCCCGAGTCCCAAAGTTTTTTCTTCATAAAACCCCTGGTCTACAATGTACTCGGCTAAAACTTTTTTTGGGTGCAACTGACCATTTTGGGGACAATATTTCATTTAAAGCCATTTTTACAACATTGTTGTTTTCACATAGTATCATGACTCGATGATTTCATCACTAAGTTTCAACGTGAATAGAACAACTTTTACTGGACACCTTCTATGACATAATATTATCACAGGCAAGCGATGTGAAGGTTCTCCGTGGTTTTGAGGAAACTATAATCCAGATGTTTATGCCTGAAGGTGCATCACCCATTCTCTCTAAAATTGATCATACGGGGAAAGTGTTGTTGTATCATATGACGATGTACAATTCTCCCTCATTTGGTTAGATCTAAAGATGTCGGCATTTTGCAGGTCAACATCATGTCTGACTTAAGACAATTTCCCCATTGAATTTCAGGTAGCCGTAATATGAAAGACAAAGAGCAATGACAAGGGGTGGGGCTTGATTCACTCCCACTGGTTACCACTGTCCAATCATTGGAAAGCCTAATGATGGGTATGATTTCTTTGACCAATTAAAATCCACACACATATAGTTGTAATAATATCGATTTGGTTTGTTTGTGTGTAGCTTGAGACTGAGGAGGAGACTACACTGTGATTGACATTTTCATTTCACTTGTCGTTGATCACTGTAGTCTCAGCTAATCTTATTTTTACATACGTCAAGCCTTGTTCCAAGCTATTAGGGTGTTGTGCTTGCGGAAATAGGGGAGTTCATTCAGTTAATGTCGTTATAGTTTTAGCAGCTACATGTATCATCAAAGAGTAATTATTAATCACATGACTTTCCTTTGAAACTGGCTACAACGAACCAGTTTTGTGGTCTGAATGGAGTACGTTTAACCGAGGTATTGCTGTACTTGAAATGTATCTTTTTTTAATTTCTTGTTTCTTATGTAAATGAAGTCGGCACATATAGGATTTCATTATAACGAAGGGGGAACCTGCTGAGTAACTTCCTCAGATGATCCTTTATTCGGACAGGCTTTGAATTAATTCCAACTCTGCTGCTTCTTAAATGAGCCAAATTGGATTGAGACTGAGACTAATAATACTTATATCCATACAATGTTAAAATGTGATTTTTAAAAGAATATATGTGAACACCTTTAACAATGTTGTCTGCAGTCAAACATTTTATGTAGTTTTATCAATAGATACAAATATGGATAATACTAATTTTCAATTTCAAATATCAGTAGTAAAAAGCCTACCATCAGTCTAACTCCCAAATCTCCATCTCAGCTGTCAGATGTTTACATTCCGTGAATCATTTATGTAATATATTGATATCACTTGATGTTTGTTGCATTATGACTAGATTAGGGGAAAATATAGCATACCAATATCATCTTTTGAGCCTTATTTTGTTCTTTTTAAATGTGATTTGATCATAGAAATATGGATTTGTATAGTAAATCATAGTAAATGTGATTCTTTCCACTGGCTCACCATTTTCTGGTGGCTTTCTAAAGAAAAGGAAAATATTTGTGATGGTAAGCATGCTGTAAATTTTATATTTACTATTAAATGTAATGATTGTTTAATTGATTTTAATTTCTTTAGGTGTTTTGTTTTTTTTTAATTACATTGCCAAGAGATCCATGTGGGTGTTTTGTTTTGTTTTTTGTTCCATTTTTAATTGCATTGACAAGAGATCTGTTTCATTTCATTATTTATTTATTTTTTATTACATTATTCTAAATGGTGTTTAGTTAATACATCAGAGTAGCTGCTAACGGTAGGTTAAAATCAGGCTATGTACAATATAATTTTAATTTGACCTACCGGTACCCAAAACAATTAAAACATACTATTATTACTATTGAAAGTCTGATTAAATTTATCTTAGGATGAAACTCCAACAGTTAGAGCTGAGAAAAGTAAAGAAGCAGGCTAAGTATCTTGGGTGAAAAATTCTGCTCCAGAACCCTCCTTCCTATTTCCCGTCTTCTTTTTCTTCAAATAAACTGACACAATTCAACTGAGTTGAGTATTACTGAAGTGTCAATACGCCAACAACAAAAATTTACCTGTGCCCGAAACAGTTGCGACAAAGATTTGATAAGGCAGCTGCACCCAAAACTGATATTTAACATTCCTTGTTCACACTAGGGTTTTGTTTTTGGGTGTGTGTTTTTGTTGTTGTTTTTTTAGGAATCATGCATTTGCGTAAGGATTGGGAGTACTATTTTTATCTCTCTAAAGTTGACAGCTGTGCACCAGATAGATAGATATTCAGTCGTTGAAATTGAAATGTATAAATTATAAATTCTTACTAAAAAACATTAACTGAGAAGCAATCTGAATATTCTGAAAGTGAAACAATCTCCATTCAATCACAATAGATTCTGGAGGATTGTACATATTTTAATTTTCACCATTGGTTTCTGATTACTTTTACTTGATTTCAAGTGAGTTTACTGGTTTAGTCTGAAAATAAAGATTTTGCTTTCCAGAATGTGTCAGTCCAGGACCAAAAGGTTTAACAGGATATGAAAGGGAAGGGGATGTCAGATTTTCAAAGTTTATCACGGTATAGAAGAAGAGCTAGGCTGGCCAATGTTTCAAGTCAATAGGCTGTGAATGCTTAGGGCGTGTGACTAGTGTAAGAGGAATATGTGACTGCAGGACTTGTAAAGTGAGTTGTTTAGAAATCTCAGCTTGTTGTCAAAGATTATATTTCCACATTGTATTACTACATAATGATATACTGTGGAATGAGTCAGTGTCAGGTCCATTTCAGTACCTTTGATTTTAATTTATTACCTGCAATTAATAAAAAAAATTCTGAACTATGTAATATGTGAATTTCTTGTTTGTTTTTTCAAGTTTTGTTATCGTTATTTTTTCTATGTGTTCCAAGATGATAATGAATGGCATTGGCATGCACCTAAGTAGTATAACTAGTATAAGTCAAAGACATCAACATAGACCTGACAGACCTTATGCTTTGAGCATGTCTCCCATTTTACCATGTCCTCTCAAATTATGCCAATCGTCAAACATTAGTCAGTGAGTGAAAATTTGAAAAGTTAAAATTGCCATTGGATGTGTTTACCTTACCACTTAAATATTAAAGTTGTCTGTCGTAATCAGATTGAAGTTCTGAATCCCACTCTCTCTTTCCTTTCCTTTAATTTTAATAATGATTAAACAATTTCTATAGCGCTCTAACCCCAAAAGAGGCTCTAACTCTAGGCGCTTTACTGTTTACAATACATAGGGATACATTATATTTAGGAATAAACTCTTATTAAGATTAAGACGAATATGCTCACGTTGAATAAAAGAATCATAATAAATAATATCATTTCACATAGAACCTGTCTTAAAAATATTTGTACATATATACCAATACCATACCAAAAGATGGGATGACGGAAATGGAAGAAAAAAAAGGTAGGACATAACTGTTTTCAAGAAGGGGGTTAAAAGAGATGACTAAGAGTGATAGTTTGATATCTATATAAATCTTGATAAAAAAAAAGGAAGACTTTTTACTTGATAAACTAGTTGAAGACTTGCTTAAAAAGTTCAGTTTTTTAATTCTTTTTAAAAGAGCAATAAGAATTTGACTGTCGAGTAGGAACGGATAGGGAATTCCACATAGATGGAGCAGCATATTGAAATGATCTTTGTAAAAAATTGGAACGACATACAGATTGTTTAAGGACAACAGCTGATGACGAGCGTAAGGCTTTGGGTGGGTATCTGATCTGAACAAGAGATTTGAGGTAGTCAGGCGCTAAACCGTGAATACATTTAAAAGCCAAACATATGAAACAAGCAATTTTGAAACAAATTCTTGTATCAATCAATCGGTAACCAATGAAGAGAATGCAAAATAGGCTTATTAATACTATCTCTAGATTTTGATTGTGAAACAATCCTAGCAGCTTTGTTTTGGAGTTTTTGAAGCCTATCATTATCAATAGTACAATTTGGAAGACCAAAATACAAAGAATTCCAATAGTCTAAGCGACTAGTTATCATAGAATAGAATGGACTACAAGTTTAGCAGCCTCCTGATCCAGCAAATCTCTTATTCGACCGATTTGTCTTAAATGGTTATGGACTGATTGAAATGTTCGCTTTATGTGTTCCTTCATGTCAAGAAACTCATCTAAAGACACACCAAGATTTCTAACACATTTGGAATTCTAAATCACATCACATCATTAACGACATTGATAGTGGTAACTAGTGCCTCTGAACGTTTCTTTTTAAACACAATCATCAGATGTAGTGTAGATACTACATCAAGGGGTTTATTGTCATTGCTTTATAATATTACTATTATTAGTAATTAGATAATTTCCCTCATCCTCTACACATATCACCTCATACCCTAACTTAGTACCACATCCAGTACGCGTATGACCACAAACCTAGTACTGGTGCTTTAGACAGACATTGCGATCTGACCCCCGGTTTTAACATGCAATTTGTAAAATTAAAACCTATGAAATTCCCAGCATCCCAGGTGTAGCCAAAAAATTACAAATCAAAAGTATTTTGGTCCCAGGAGGTGAAACATTTTTTTGGTTTTTTTGTTTTTGACTTCATATTCATTATCTGTGTCAAATCTATCTCATTTTCACACTATCATGGGTTTGATACCAATCACTATATTAGTAATGATAGTACATATTTGTACTTGAAAAATTGGAAATTATTTCTTTATCTCAACATATGTACTGGTATATACAATACAACGCAAGATCGCCAAAATTAATTTCGTTGACACAATGTGACATTTCAGATGTTATAAAGTTGGGAGGGGAGGGGTGCGAAATGGATGTAGCTCTAGCAAATTAATCTGTGATTAGATTCTATCTCCATTCACCACTATACTATTTCTTTATAATAGTAATAATAGAATAAATAAGGTCCACACATTCCTTTTTCTATTTCTATCCTCCTTTTTCTATTTCTATCCTGTGAAGAGATCGCAATATTTGCCTGATCTAGTGAGTGACTCTAATGTGCACCAAAAATTATTGTGGGCAAAACGTATGGGGGCCATTATTTATTATTACTAATATCAAGAGTGTAGTGTGAAGGTAGACATGAATTTGCACTGAAATTTGAAGCATCAATGACAACTACATACATGTACACTACAATGCATTCAATAGGCTAAGTACATGTACATGTACTACTAGATCTTATCAACAATCAGCATGTAATATGAATAATACTATTGCTATAGTGCCTATGCCCACGTTGAAGTTTGGTTATCGAATAAGACGAGAAGGCCTACTTCACTGAAACAATTATAATTACATGTATTACGAAAATATTTTCTCTTAAACCAGCTTTCAACCTCTGGAGTCTGGAGAACATGTTTATTTATTGCATTTTACAATTTACACTGTAGCCTACTTAGTAGAAAGCCTAAAGCCTGCTTCACACCTACAGATGAATCTTGTCAGATCCATCTGAAACAAACAGGTATCAGATGAATCGTATGGTGTGGATAGAAAATTTGCTGGTTTGATAGATAATAATAGATATCATTTAAACATTTGCCTTGCCAAATAATTTTCGTCAAACCATTTCCATTCATAGCAATGCGCTTTGGACTGGAGCGACGGTTCACTCTCCTTTGATGTTCACCAGCACTGAACACAATTTTGTAACCTATCCAAAGTACTAAATATAAGTCTGATTAATTAACAAATAACATTTTTGAAATCAGCATGTTCAAAGTAGAGTCTACGCGTAGACAACTCATTTTGATGCTTATTTATGAAGTATGAAGTTTTTATTTTTGTCGTATTTATTCCTATTACTATTATTATTCTTGTTTTGAGCATATTATTGTCATCTAGAGAGCGTGGCAATGAATTATGCAGTGTGTATGTCACTAGACATACCTGTGTCTTTAGATTAGATAGGTCCAAAGTCACTTACTTAGTAATCCCCGTTATGCTGCAACAGACTTTATAAGGAAAGGGCATATAAAATTTCATTGGATTTCGTGAAATCTTTAGATGAAGGAACAACTAAAGATTCCGTATTTAAAAAACAACATTCGTACATCTTTTCGAAAAGAATTGAAAAAAGTGAATTTATTATCTCAGTAATCTGGCAGTAGGAGTAGGACGGATGTCTACTACTACTTGCCAAAATTGTGGTATTTCGAAAATGTCATTTTTAAAAGACCAAGAGGTTACCAGGTCAGCATGTTCCTCCTTTAGTCATGATGACGGGTATCGCAAGAAACAAGAAGACGAGGGGAGTTCACACAAAACATAGTTTATTTACCCCATCGCTCTACCTCCCATTGATAATAAGTCATCAACTTCGATGTGTTCCACAATGTTGTAGAATAGGCCTGCCTGTTTTAATCGTCTTTTAAGTGTGGATGTAAAACCGCTTTCAGATTTAACTAACGGACGATCCATCTGACAAATATTTATCTGTAGGTGTGGAGCAGGCTTGGGGCAGGATCGGGGGGAGGGGGGGGGGGCTTGTTCCTAGTATTCCTAGGTGGTTTTCATAACTTAGATGATGACTTTCCCATCTGATCAGTCACATGAACATGATAAAATGTTGACCTTGGTGTAAGCTGGGATGGATTATTATATGGCATGTTTGCAGCTGCAGGCCAAGCTCAGCATTAAGGCGGAATCTGATTCCACTTAATTTTAATTCCAGCAATGGTTTCTGTATGGTGAAATCTGCTGCATGATTACAAAAATTTAACATTATACCTCCAGCCATTCTCATGAGTGCAGAAAACTATCCCCAATGTAGTCTGAGCCACAACAGTGTTTTCAAAGCTCTGGGGAACAGTCTCTGTCATTCACCATTGAGAAAGACACAAATCAAAATTACCTCAAAGAAAGACAAAGGAAACAACCACAAAGGACAATGAAAAAAAAAGTCACTTTCTACCATAATACAGTAATACAGTATTAGTAATAACTAATAAAATAATGTTACAATAACAATTACAAGACATAAATAAAAATAACCAGGACATTCATTTCATTCAAATTTCAATATTTTAATGATTGTTGCAATCAAGTGATAAAAAACAAACAAGAAAAAAAGACAACTTTTGAGGTGATTTCCAAATGCACTTTTCAAACACCAAAGAGACTATTTATAACTCTATTATCTATCATATCATATATAAGTAGGTAGGACAAACAGCCAAGTTAGCGGCTTTAGCGAGGCGAGCATCGCGATTTTCGCATTTTTCGGTCAT
>JASKDV010196405.1:0-11190 GCA_032466395.1 Aegires albopunctatus
AGAGAGAGAGAGAGAGAGAGAGAGAGAGAGAGAGAGAGAGAGAGAGAGAGAGAGAGAGAGAGAGAGAATATAAAAATACTTAGATCAATATAGTTTAAACCACAACTTCAAAGTTTCGTGTCCATAGACACTCCCCAGGTGGTGATATTTTTCAATTGTTGCAACCTATGATGTCGGCTTATGATTCTTCTTGCTTCACAAATATTTTTAATTTTGTGCTAAGCACTCAGTGTATTTCATGTTATAATTACTATATATATATGTATATACAATAGTAATAGTTAATGATTAACGACTAATGACATTAAGGGTATGAAATATCCGCAAGAGACGTTGACAATATAAGGTAGTTACGAATGAAAGAAACGAAAACTATTTAGGGATGCTGGAGGGAACTGAACTTGTCTACTAATCTTGAGCAAGGCGATTCGGTGCCGTTGCTGAGTTCGCTGGTAATATTCCCTCCTGTTTCACTAGATTTTATCATTTTTTCCTTTGTTAGTATCATGTCTATGACTCTTGAGGTTATTTTATACACTTAATGAATGTCTTTTAATTATTATATTTTATCCAAAAGCCCTTTTGCCTCAAGCATTTGTCTATTAATATAGTAAAATAGCAGGGGTCAGGAGAGACTAATCTGAGGTGGTAATCAAGCTTTCAAATGTCGTCAATAAACAAAGGATAGAAATAAGCTGCTTTACTTCTCTAGACATATCTTTAGACATAATCAAAGGCCTGACCTGATTATCGTGTATTTATCACAAGCTGTAAGTAGCCATGGTACTTGCATATAACCGAAAACCGTGGTAAGACAGGTGACGTGATGTCAGCGAAGTGACCACACATGGCCTCTTTGCATCACTTCACTTATACACCTTCGCCACATAATCGGTGATTACATATATCTATTTTACTGGAAAATTGTGTGATGCGTTAGGGTTTCAATCGGTTGAATATAGTTTCGAGACTGGGCCAAGAACTCGAGTACTAGTCGGCTATGGGTTTGTCCTTTTGAGGCATAGGGTGCTTACGACTCCGTTATTTATACTTCCATTTAGAAGAACGTTGATTGTTGAATTACATAAAACCATGTTCTAAATTTATGTGAATGGATTAGCATTTGTAATAAAGCACTTTATATTTTAAAGGTTGATAATAACCAAGATGAATGTTGTATAAATTTAGCAATGAATTCACTGATTATTTGATGCCATGAGCTAAACCATTGGCCACTTACATGTATTTCAAATAAATTAATCATCATGATTATTACTGTTATTATTATTACTGTTTGCCTCATTTCTTACTGACAACAAAATTTGCTTTCAATTTGGGACATCAAATCAAATGAAGTTTTGCTTCAGCGATGGGTTTTTTGGGTGATTGTAGCGCAGTTTTGTATTGGCTTGAGGTTACATATTGGTTAATCCCATCTCTGGCAACAAAACGTTCTTCAATCTTCCCAGTTGTGAAATAAGTACTAGCTAAGCTGGAGGTGGATTCTTGACAAGGATATATTTCAACCCTTGATAATATTGTTTCCACATGTCAAAGAAAGCAAGTTAATCTCCAACTCTATGGGCCATGCTGGTCTCTTTAGGAATTTTACAACCTTATAAGAGAAAAGACTGGGCCGGCTAAATCATATTGAAATGAAAAAGAACAAAGGTTGAAATAGACGCTCAATTTACTTTTGTATCATCACAGTCTTGTCTCTCTAATCCAAACACCTATGTTCCCGGCAATTTGTTTGGATTACAAACCTGTCTGCATTAGGGAATACTAAGAAACAAAAATCCATTCCCAGAAAATCGTTTGGATTACACGGGGATTTGGATTACAGAAGTCTGGATTAGAGAGATCATACTGTACATGAAAACCTCTCTAGATTTCCTATTACAGTAATCGATGTAGAAAATGATGTTTGAACTAAGCAAAAATATTTGGGCGGTCCGGGCCAGTTAGTCTGTAAAAGGGTTAAAATACTTATACTTAAAATATGTGGACACTACAAACACTACAAACAAAAAAATAACTGAGAAACCTCCACAACCATACCACACATTAAAGAATATCACATTGAACGAATTATTGAAAACCAACTCATTATTTGTATTTTGTACCTGACAGTTTATTTCAATATAGTTTTATAAGAGTACTCTATCATCATAAAAGGTCATTATATTTATATTATACACTCACTACACAATAAAATATTCATTCTGATCACATGCTATCAATTTCATCCACATTTCCTAAGACGCCCCCTCACATTTATCCCACACAGAAACTCACACACATTTCTCTACTTATAAGTAGTAGTGTTTGTCCTAGGTGTTGTCTTTGATTTTCCTGACCCCTGCATTTGGGGTAGGGTCGAGCTTGTTGGTTTCAGTTGTAGGGAATGGAACTGCAGACCTTGTTGTCCTTTACCAAGAGCAACGTGGGTGGTTCTCTGAGATCCGGCATTGCCTAGAGTTGCTCCTGCACCACTGGTCAACTGGATCAATTGTGTAGTCATGTGAGGACTGGTCAGTACTGCGGTGAAAAAAAGAAAAGCAATAGAGGTATTGTAGCTGAGAACACAGCTTCCTACAAAGGGTAACTTCACCTGAACATGGAGAAAGCTTCATCCCCCTCATCTAGTCCTGGGCCTAGTAGGCTAGTTACAAAACTAACAGCCAAACCCATGGCATTTTATTTGAAGCAATGCATTTCTAGCGGGTTGACTAATAAGTGAGATCTATAAATAGATATGTAGCAATATCAAAGAGAAAACTGTTGGCTTATTCATTTCCGGCCAATGCTATGGCCTAACGGATCTATACTAATTTCAACCACTATTGACACCATGCGAGGATCGGCTTTTTATATATTTTTGGGTGCTTTTTTGTTGTTTTTGGTTGTTTTTACAAGCCAGGGCTATTGAAGATTTGAATATTCAAGACTTAGCCGCAGATTCTTTAAAAAGAGGCGATTTTCAAGACTTTTTCAAGTCTTGAAATTTTGAATTGCCTGCTCAAATTTCAAGACTTTTTCAAGACTTCAAGACTTGTGTACGTACCCTGTTATTACAGAGACCATAGCAATGAAGAACCATGAACGAAAATATCAAGCTTGTATAAGGTGGCCACTTAATATAAGGCATCCAATTTTGCCTAAAACAGAAGGGGCTACATTAAGATAACCTTTATTATTATTACTTTTGCGATTATCACCATTGACCACATATATTTTACCTGAGGAAAGAGGGACAGTTGGATTTCCTGCCTGTGCTAGCCGATTCATTCCTTGGGTTGAAGAACTGGATGTGCCTGCCTTGACTTGTCCTCTCTGTTGAAGACTGACTAGCTGGATGCCTTGCTGGCCTTGTAGCTGGAAAAGAGTTAGGTCAAGGACATTGAGAAGGAAAAATATGCCCACTATATTGTATTGATTATTATGATCAATTACACTATGCAATAAGAAAGAGAAAAAGTAAAGACGTTGCCATGAGAAAGAAAACAAATGCAAATTGAATCCAAATGATCTTTTAACATCACATTGCCATCCGTGCAATGGGAAGGAGAAAAGGCAAAGACATTGAAAAGCTGAAGAACATAAAAACAGGCAAAAATGACAACTAAATACAAAAGATTTTTTATCACCCTTGAACCTTCCATCCTATCTCTAATCAAGGTTACGCTGCTGTTGAAAAACAGTAACAAAGTTACTAAAGCAGACATTACAACTTATGGATATGATCATATCTAAAGACCTCCATTCTTAAGTGATGGTTGATGTAATGAAAGATTATCAACGAAGTTACAGAAAGTTTAATTTATTACAAAAAGTCTAGAACATCAACAAAAATTAATATTATGTTAAATTTGGGTCTCTAATGCCAATTAAACAGTATCATTTTCATAGAAAGCATTCTGTCCCAGAAGATTCATTCCAATTAGGCAGTTGTTTCAATTAACAGGAGTTCAAACTTATGGGCCTGGCCTGTACCTGTAACAAGGGCATAGCTGTAGGTGTCCTAATTGTTTGGTTTGTCTGCCCCTTGGAGTTGACTGGCATGAGTTGTGTCAGGCCACTGAGACATACTGGGATGGAAAGCATACCAGAACCTTGTGGCAACACAGTTGAATTTGATGATGAACCTAGAGAAGAGAGAGACAACACTGGATCAAATGTATTTAATGATCAACTTAATAATGACAAAAACAATAATATTAATATTAATAATGATAACGATAAAAATAAAATAATTTTGAAAACAAAAATGCTACTATTTGATTGCGATCAAGATAATATTATCAATTTTCAATACCTTGTGTTGAGATGAATAAGCAAATACAAATAAAAAAAGATTCATTAAAGATCAACATTAAAAGATAATAATCTAAAATCATCTTTCAGCAAATAAATCTAGGGCCTGCAAACTGTTGGCATGCATAATACAGTGCTAGATACTTAATTGGGAAAGCTGCATTTCGTCCAAATCATCCCCGTTTAAGGCATCCCCTTTAAAAGACGGCCTCAGAACGACCCTGGATTTGCCACCAATAATCGACTGTTATAGCCATTTTTGTTGATAAAAACAAACTTGATGTATAGAGCCTTGGTTGGATCAAAAAAATCTTCTACTTCATGAAATAAACTGACAAAATTCAATATTTAAAACTTAAATATCAGCTGAGGAACGTTTGCCAAATAGAGGAAATGTCTCAATTTTTACGGATGTAATTGAATTGATTTCAATTACTGACTGACCAATACACCCACCAGATTATGAGAAGATTGTATTGACAGAAAAGAAAGAAAAAGCTGACCATTGGAGAAAAAGAAGATAGCATAAAAATAATATAACCACTATCTCTGTGGATAAAATACAAATAAATTTGTACTCAATTGAAGCTACCTGAAGATACCGCTGGTTGTGCTGAGCCTGTCATGGTTGTACTGGTGTTGGTTGATGTTGCTGGGAGTGCTGTCACCATAGTTACAAGAGTAGCACCGTTGGTTGCTGAGGTTGATGAAGAATTTGTCTAGAAAGAAAACAAAAATGTTCATCTCCAATCAATTGTATATTACAGGATATTATTGCAAATATTCAAATTCAACATATTTTCAATCATTTCTCAATGAAAAAGGTCTAAGCATTGATAAATTGATGTAAGAATTTAGAAATAGAAAAAATATAAGAGGACACAAATTTACGTCTTCTTCATATACTTCGAATAATCTGACAACTCAATCAACGAGAATGTTATATCAAATTGTGATTTAAGTATCAGTATTCAATCAATAAGAATAAAATTGACATCAGCAGTTGTTTTATGCTTTGGGTTCTTGTTATGCTGCCCAGCCGGATTATTTTGAGTTCAAGGTTAATTGTTAGTGGTTTCTCACTTTCATTCTTGCCTTCCTGCTGATATTTACTAAAAAATATAGATTTTAAAAAAGAAAAAAAAGTAAGCAGCAAGATTCTCTTTCTGCTGACCAGAAAGATTTCTTACCAAAATGCCTTGCTGAGTTTGTAACAAATTGGCGCTTGCATTGATCATGGAGATGGGAACTGGGACAGCTATTTGGGCCAAAGATACCTAGAACAAATGACAAAATTTAAAAGAAAAAAAAAAAAAGAAAGAAAATTCATTTCAGATAATTTATGAGCCTAATGTTTGTGAAGAGCTTATTTCAAATATGAGTCCAAGTAACAAGAGAATCTTAAAATGAAAATAAAAATAAAAATGAAAGGTACAAATGTTTGGACTCTTAAATGTCTTTAGATGAGAGCCAATAACAATTTAAGTTAATATTTCAATGGATGATGCTATTAGAATGATGGTACTTCAAGGAAACATTTTTTCCATTCTTAATTATTTTCAAAATCTAATTTAAGGAAAAGGCATATCCACTCCCCCACTATTCTTATCTAGTGATTTCTGAGCCTTACTTTCTTAAGATAATATACAAGTGAAATGAAGTCTTTTCTTGACCTTCTTATAAGAAAGTGAGTTAGTTATATTATTGCCATCAGTAGACAATTCTTACAAAATCAAAACAAAAAACAAAAGACAATTATCAGCATGACCTAAAAAGATTATCAATAACATTATGCTTTTTTCCATTTCATCTTGTCATCCCTAAAACTTTGATTAATTTCCTCACTATAATGCACGATGTTGAATTATTTTTAAAAAAACGTTCAAAAGAAACTTTATTATTCTTTATTCTCAATGGATAAACCCGATGCCAATAATTAAAACTACTAGAAATACAAAACAACCCCCGAAATCTCTTACCTGCATTTGTTGAAGACCAGATATGTTGGTTAGATTAACACCAGGAAGGCCGGCTAATCCTTGAAGATTGATGTTGGGAGATATGTTGCCTAAATTACCCAGACTGATGTTTGTCAGTTGGCCACTTTGTTGAGGTGGATTCTGTTGGTTTGTCTGGGAGTTATTTTGATTATCTGATGGAAAGAAAATTGACAAGAAATATATAGAGAAGTTTAAGCTAGGGAAAACATTCATGGGGCAAATCTTGGTAAATAACATATTTATCATTGTATTCTTCCTAAACCTAATTAATGCACGAATAAATGTTTTGTAACATAGTGCAATATTTCTGTATGAATACTTATGAATGATGTTAGCTAGTGAGATCTATTTCAATGTCTTATTGACTTTATACTGGCAGTTGTAGAGGCTAGTAAGGCGTGAATAATTAGAATTTAGTGACCTTCACCTTTGTATAATAATAGGGACAGTAAATTTGTCTTTTCTTGTTGATTTTGGTGTGATTTAGTTTTTGTTTCAAGTGTTTATTGTGCACAATATCAAGTAAATCTTAAGTTTTCCTCAAAATTTATCCAAAAGCATTTGTATCATATATTTTTTTCTCCATTGCAACACCGTATTTTACTACTAATAAAATCTTTTGAAATGCAGTGTCAATTAATAATAAAAAAAATACATTGATGGGGATAAAAATAAATTGAAAAAAGTGATGCAATGATTCTTAAGGTAAAATTACCAAATTAATTATAATTGTCACTAGGGAAGAAGGCTTACCTGTGCTTGCTACAACTGTTCCAGAAGAAAAACCTTTGAGAAAAAACATAAGTAAATAAACAATAAGAGTATTTTTACTTTTAAATGCTTGCATGTACATTCAAAGTATGACAAATTAAAGCCTTGATGTAACTACTTTAAATTTTTAAAAATTCGAATTATACAAAAAAAAAAATGTTAAAATCTACTTATCCATCCTTGGAGGGAAATATATCAGACATAATAGAGCTGCAAATGTAGACAATTCATGTAAATATCTTTGCCAAAGAGGTAAATGCGGTGTCTCCGATGAGATTCGAACCTGCAACCTTTGACTTATGCATCCAATAGCTTATCCATTCCACTATTGTGCCACATATTTTTAACTTTGCATTATAATGTACATACAATTAAAAAATATCTATTTCATAATACCTCCAATATAATACCAGACATTATGAAATTAGAAAAAAGATGTCTTGATTGACAAAAACAAAATCAATATGAAGATGTACAATTAACAGCGTGAAGTCTTACATGCCATCCACTCTCTTAACCCAAGAAAACATTGCTAGGTCATGGTTGTAGCAATGCCTCAGCACGAGGTTGGCCTCAACTCACAACAAAACAATATAGGTCACACAGTGTGTTGAACCGAAACATGGTGAAATAACGTCAATATATAACAAATCGGCGGGAAGAGCTCTGAGGTAAATGAAACTTGCAATCTCATTGGTTGGAATCTAAAATCAATATCCAATCAAAACTACTTCCTTAACTTATGAAAATAACCGGAAATTTCCAATTGAAGAAGCCATAGTCTCTTTCTCAAGCCGTTGGCCTGCCTTGCCCAACGGCTGCCAATGGCAAGTGTGTGATTGATATACACTGCCAGAACATGGTCAGATCGTGCCAGAAATGCCTTTTTTTCTTGTGTTAACAGGAATGGATAAAAAGTACAGTAGAACCCTGTAAAACAGAAAACGGTTGACCCCCCCCCACCCCCCCCCCACACACAAAATTGTTAAACCAAAGAGAAATAAATAGGGTTTCATTTTCTCCAAAAGATATTGTTATCAAACTTGTGACAAAACAAATTTATCAGGGGTCCTTTTACGGCTAAACTGAAAACATTTTGATTTGATAGTCCTCCATGACCTACCAAAAACTTGACAAGGCCTACATTGTTGGTTAATCAACTTCACCTTTCTGCTCTAGCCTTACACTTAGATCCAGAACAAAGCCAGAGGCAGCAAAGTATGGCTTGCTGAGGGGCATGCATGAACCTATTTGTGGTTTGTAAAGTATTGCCTTAATCATGTTAATAATATGCACTGTGTATAGGCATATCATAGGCCTACCTATTTCATAACGCTTGCATTATGCATCTTGTAGAGATATGAACTAGCACAAGAATTAGAATGATCAATGAGGCAGGGGCATATTTACCTAATAGGCCATGGTAGGAATTAATTTTGAATATTTCCATTTAAAAATTATTTCTAACAAAGAAAAAAGAGGAAAGAAGATGAAGGACACACTGCTAATTACTTGGTTAGTCTGGAACTAATGTATCCATGTTCACAACACAATATAGCATTTTGAGAATAAAAAAACAAAACAAAACTGAACAACACTTTCAAACAATGACCAACCTTGTAGAAAACCTGCTAGATTTTGTTGTTGAAATGACTGTTGCTGATGTTGACCACTAGCCGAAGATTGCTGGGTCAATTCTGCAGCAGACGACCTTCTGGAACCGCCTAGACTGGGTGTGGTGGTGAGCAAGTTGGGTGGGGGCGTTAAGGTTGGTGTTGGGGCTTTTGGCAGAGCAATGAGGGGAACCGATGAAATAGATGACTGTTGAGCTGTGCAAGAGAAATTTGAGAAACTAAAAGCAATCATTGCATGCAATACATTTGTAACATTCATAGGTGATAGGTCAGTCAGAAATCAAAGAATTGATTATAGCCACTATTCTAGGAGTAGCTGGGATTAAAGGAGATCAGGATTCGACAAGAAATGCAAGACAATCTTATTGCCCTGAGGTTTATGGTATTTACAGGGAAAAAAATTATGGACCAAAACCTAGACCTAGATGGCTCTCATAAATTTCAATGCCCTGACCATTACAAGTAATCAATGTAACTTGACAGACACCTCTCTTATCTTTTATCCAATCAAATCTCATGCCAGACATTGCTACGTTTTGTATTACCTTCCTCTGTCTGGCACTATTCTTAAATCTAAAAAAGTCTGTAATAAAAGGTTAGTGTAATGTTCAACTTGCAGACTTTCCGGCACTATTCTTAAATCTAACAAGTTTGTAATAAAAGATTAGTGTAGTGTTCAACTTGCAGACTGTCCGGCACTATTCTTAAATCTAACAAGTCTGTAATAAAAGATTAGTGTAGTATTGAACTTGCTGACTGTCTGGCACTATTCTTAAATCTAACAAGTATGTAATATAATATTAGTGTAGTGTTCAACTTGCAGAGCAGGAATTTGAGCACTGTATTTGTGGAGGCTGGCCTTTGACTTTATAGTAAATCTAGATATAGATATATTTAGAGGTCTGGCATAATATTGTGTTCCGCCAATAATATTCACAAACTAAGTCTAGATCTAGAATAGAGAAAAACAACAACAACTTTAAGTAACCATAATGACTTATTCTCATGTTCGGTAATACAAAATAGATTGGCAAATGAGGTCCATATAAATAGGAAACAAAAATCAACTATAAATAAATGTAAAACCTTAGATTCATTAAAATAAACAGTAATCTAAAACACTGGGAACTAGCTGCTCCTGTCTGTGATTTTTATAAGTATTTCGTTCTGCAGATTTTTAGTTCATTGGATTATAAGAAGAATATCGCCACTGTCATTCCTTAAACACATAACTACAAATTTTTGGATTTTTGTTTTGTCGCACCAAATAAACTTTATTGAAAGTCGCTCACCTAATTTTTAACGGAAATAAAATTGGCCAATAGAAATACAGTTTGCCCTCTCTAATCCGAACACCTCTGTTCTCGGCAATTTTTTCGGATTACAGAATTGTCAGGATTAGAGAATTATTGCATAATCATAAGAGACAGGGTCTCAGAACGTATAATTGTGTGAATCGGGTGCATTTGAAGTGGCACCAAATACAATATACTATACGTAAGAGAGAGAGTGAGTGAGTGAGAGAGAGAGAGAGAGAGAGAGAGAGAGAGAGAGAGAGAGAGAGGGAGAGAGAGAGAGAGAGAGAGAGAGAGGTAACAAGAGATAGAGAATATATGATTATAAAATTTTCTGATTCAAAGATGAAAACGCGTAGGCTTTAAGGAAGAACGAAGCAACCGATAAAGAAAGAAAAGTGACAGGGAAACGTAGAAATGAATTGAAAAGGGGTTGAAAGGAGTCGGAGGTCTGGAATAGAGCAAAAAGAGCAAAAGCCAGCCTGGTAGTATGTACATGACAATCATCAACATCATCATTGTTTTCAAGAATATCTTCTCCTCCAACTTCATCACCGGTCTGTATTCATCGTGGTAGGGCATGGGTTTAATTTGAGTACATTAATTACGGTTTGAAAATAAATAAATCATAAAAGTAAGAATAAATTTTTAAAAACAAAACAAATGAACAATAAAAAGTAAACATTCATAGGATAATGTAATAATATATTTTTTTGCGAATAATAACGATGATGATAATTATTATGATGATGAAGATGATGACAATGATGATGATGATAATAACAGAAGAGATGATGATAATAACAGAAGAGATCACGATGATGATGATAATAACAGAAAAGATAATGTTGATGATGATAATAACAGAAGAGATGACGACGATGATGATAATAACAGAAGAGATGACGATGATGATGATAATAACAGAAGAGATGACGATGATGATGATAATAACAGAAGAGATGACGATGATGATGATAATATTTGTAGGAAGAGCTTTTATGACGTAGGGTGGCAGCAAAAACAACAACGAGAACGTCGATGAAGACGACAATGCTGACGATTACTTTGAGATTAACAAATAACAACAATTAACAACTATAAGACAAATATGACAATTTTCATCTCATAAGTCTAACACGGGAACAAATATTCAACAAGTCATTTTGGAAT
>JASKDV010196416.1:0-11190 GCA_032466395.1 Aegires albopunctatus
TTGATGGAATTTGAAAAATGGCTAAAATAGGCCCTAAAAGAAGATGCTTCTAAACTCTGAGTGTTTTCCGCCTTATAGTGTTATTTTGGAACATTGCTCAAAACTATTCTTAACTCTGTACTTCAGGTAAAATTGTGTGCAAAGAGTCAGATGAGCAACAGATGAAAGTAAATGCTTGGAGCAAACCCTGCAAGCAAGGTACTAATATTACCCTGAATATCAGCCTGTCTCACGATGCCCTCAAGGGGGATGGTCCAGTCACCGTCACGGCCCAAGCAATGGATAACAGCCCTGAGCCTCCCACCAATCCATTGAGCAAACCCAATTCTCAATCATTACGGCTGTCTGCCGCAACCTCTTCAGTCAAAACCATTTCGTTTCCTTCAAGCAGCAACGCATCAAGCCCATTGAATGCTAGTAGTGTAGATAAACCCTTAGATCTGGCAACGAGTCCATTAAACAGGAATGGCAGATCATCTTCATCATTACCATCTCAGAAGTCTCAGAGATTGCCAGGGGCCAATGGTATTTTTCCCAATTTGTCTAGTCAGACAGGTCTTGATCAGCCTTTGGCAAAGAGATTGCGTATGTCCGCGGAGCAGGCAGAGGTCTACAACAGTGCTTCAATCATGGCAAGCTTGTCCTCTACAAATTTGGTGAACGAGCACCTCAGGATGCAACTGATGCAGGCTGGATTTAGGGCAGGAGATTACAATTATGATGCCCACAACCAGAGCCTCTTGGATCTGGCAAGTTCGGAAGCGTTTCGATCTCAGCTTTTGCAGCATTATGGAATCAAATCTGAACCAAAGTGACTTTTTTAATTAAAAGTGTTGCAAATCAAAGATATATAGAAATCTAAATACAACTGTAAATATATATAACATATTTGTATTTAAATATGTATATTTACATATACATATACATATTAACATATATATGTATGAAATCTTTATACATCCCTTGTGGTATAAAATGAGCGATATATATTTTCTGCTACCTCTATTGACACTGCTCTTATTCATATTGTTTATATATATTGTTTTTAACTTCAACAGAAATCAATCATTTCAATCACTCCTTTTGGAGAAAATAAGTTGTTTTTTTCCCCCTATGTAAACATTAAAGTCATCTTTATCTCGATGTAAAATTAAAAAGTTGCAAATTACTTCATCAATGTTACAAATTTTAATAAAGTTAGGCTAATATTATTATTGATTTTTTTTTTTTCATATTTAAATTTTGCTGAGATATGTTTTAGTCTGACATTTGCACTCTCTCACGCACACAAGCACGCACATGCGCACACACACACACACTTACAAACACACAATATTAATAAATGTGTAAAGTTTTTGCATTATGGTATGATATTTAAGATATAATATTAGTTCTAAAACAAAAACTCATTTGTAGAGAAAGGGTATGAATTGCTTTGTAATGATATTGATGTGATTTTAATATTCTTAAGAAACCTGATAGGTACTCATTCTGTTGAAATCTCCTTAAAGCTAGAAAGATGATTGTTTGTTTCTTGCTTTGAGAAATAATTCTGAAGCGAGGTTTAAGTAATCATTGTCAAGATATGAATGATAAATACCTATAATATATCTGTTAAAGGACCTTTTGAGTAGACTTGATATTTCAACATGTATGTGGTGGCACAGGAAAACCTTTCACATCAGTGAAATCCAAGATGAGTTTTTTATGAATGCATTTAATAGAACAATTCACTCTGATTATTTTTCTTTATATTTATATTCTTTGATATCTTAAACGGTTGTAGAGATCTGACTTTTGTAAGTTACCTAGTTGAATTAACTGGATAACAACTTTGTAAGCCCATATCTCAAAAGTAAGCTAAGTAGCGACTTCCAAAGGGTCTTCCTATGCCGCCACATATTTAGTCTCCATTATTATATTTGTATTATAGTCTTCTTCTACTGTGGAACCTCTTTAAATTGGAAACAGTTTCCCTGACAGAATGGTCACTGCATGCATTTACTTGAAGTTTTCATTGAATTTTTCACGGGTCTATGAACTTTGTATTTTAATTTCATGAATAGTTGATCAAAATAACATAGATTAAAAGATCTCCAAAACTTCACAGATGCTATGATAAGATTGTGGCATATAAAATGAACTTTGACCTGACATAGATCCTAAAGAAAAAAATTCCCCTAGGGATCAATAAAGGGAATTTTATTTTCTAATTTATGATTTATATTCTGCTATCTTAAAGCCTGCTGCAGCTTGGAGCAAGGAAACAAAAAATGCGTGGGTAGTGCTGTCACTTCTTTCTCTTATATTATATCAGTTACGGCACTACCCGGGCTCAATGCCATCTTGCAATACATAATATCCTAAAATACTTTGATCGTCATAACTTAAGGAGGTGTGGTTTTCACTTCTTTTACACACATTTTTCCAGTACTGCATCAGGCTTAGAATATTTGTCGGGGATTTTTGTAAAAATTTAGAGATGGAAATTCAAAAGTTCATTCTGATGGCTTTGTCTTGGTGAATGCCCATGGTCCCAATGTGAATGCCCATGGTCCCAATTAAAGAGGTTCCACTTTACCAGAGCAAATTTACAAAGTACTAGATCTAGTCGTTGCTATTCTCTCTCATTGTATTTTTTTGACACAGGGTAATTTGTCACAACTTTTAAAATCCATGACAACGAACTATATTCCGATTATATTGAATATAGCCACTTTAAAATGCTGCACAAGCTATAGCATAAGTAAAGATATTTATTAGTAAGAAATTTATCTCTTACTGATATGATCTAAAGCAGATTTTATATTTTAATTATTATTTCCTCCAATCAAAAGGCATGTGTTTTCTATTAATTTAAGTCTTAACTTATTTTTTCTTCTCAGTCTCAATCTTCTTTCTTTACTGATGGGGCTACATGTACTTGTTGGTGCAAGGTCTCTCTCTCTCTCTCTCTCTCTCTCTCTCTCTCTCTCTCTCTCTCTCTCTCTCTCTCTCTCTCATTCACCCCCACCTCCCTCCCCTCTCTCTTTTTTCCGTGTCTTTTCTTTCTTTCTCTAGCTTGCCTTCTCCTCAACCCTCTTTCTTTCCTTTCCTTCCCTTCCCTTGTGACCGCAACATTTTAATCAATTGTCACCATTAACTTAAGTTATATAGAATTTTTTGCTGCATAGCGATAGAGATATTGGTCAATGGCTAAACTATGTTTCTTGTTAAGTGTCAAGATATCAGTTTCATTTAAATCAGCTGTACCCACTGCTGCAATGTTTTTCATTCAAGAAATAAAATCTTCAAAACTAGTTAAGAGGTGCCTCTGATATAATACTAATCCCTTCCAACTCAGTAAATCACTGTACACATGGTAAAAACGTCTCAGCAATCGTCTCCTTCTATTATATTTATTACAAAGCGAGAACAAGGTGATATTTTCCAATCATGTCAGAAATGAATTGTTGACGAATTGCCAATCTATGATGTAATAAATGTAATATTTATTTTACTATATTCAATTTCATTTAATCACAAAATCTAGACTACTGGTTTTCATAACTAACCCTGATGCCCGTGGTTTCATAGAATGGCGATGGTGGTGGTGGTGGTCATATATTTTAAAAGACGATGCTATTCTTATATGTGTGTGTAACATTAGATGCATTATTTTATTTTTTAATCCTATTCACTACATTCTTATCCATACAACGAAGGAATCCTATAATATGAATTTGATTACACTATTTTGTATGATAACCGATGACCTATATATACTCAAAATGTAACATTAAACGATGATCACAAACTTTTCTTTTTCTTTTTTTTTCCCTCCACTTCTTTTTAATGAACCATCATATTATATTGAACGTGAATATTTTTTCCACTTTTGATTTCTTCCCTCACTCGAGTAATTGCAATTAATTTTATATTTATATTTCGCATAAGATATTTAAATTCATTTTATGTTAGAGGTTGAATTCCCCCCTTTCTTTTGGTTTAGGTTGCAACGTTTTGTTAATATTTCATAATCTTGACTGTACTCAATAATTGTCTTGAAGATTTATTATTTTCTTTCCATCAATGACTTTTTCTGCATTCCTCTATGTCCACTGTTTTTACAAGATGTTTTCAAGTTTATGATCATTATGAAAATCATGTTTACCGAATGTCATTGTTAACATACCTTCACTCTAATTCCAGGCATTTCTTTGGTTACGGAAAGGAAAATTGACACAAAGAAAATCATTTTCATAATAAATGTTGATATTCTATACAATTACACATATATACAGGTACATATATTTAAGATCTATCTATCTATCTATCAAAAGAGAAAGAAAGAGAGCGAGAGCAAGAGAGAAAGATGAAAAGACAGACAGAGACCAAGAGATCAACAGACAGAGGGTCATAGATATAACAGAGACAGGAGTCAGAAATAGATGGTTTAGAGAAAGACACACAGACAGACAGAGACTGAGTGATCAACAGACAGATAGAGGGTCATAGAAATAACAATTGAGTCGTGAGTCAGAAATAGATGGTTTAGAGAAAGACACACAGACAGACTGAGACTGAGTGATCAACAGACAGATAGAGGGTCATAGAAATAACAATTGAGTCGGGACTCAGAAATAAATGGCTTAGAGAAAGACACACAGACAGACAGAGACCGAGTGATCAACAGACAGATAGAGGGTCATAAAAATAACGATAGAGATGGAAGTCAGAAATAGAGGGTTTGAAACAATGATAATGTAGTTGGAGACGAAGACTGAGAGATGAGAGTGAGTAAATTGTCTTGTTGTTGTTATTATAACGGTCATGTATTTTAGTCAAGTATTTTGACCATTCACATATCATTTACATGTCATGTTTCGTATATATCTCTGAACCTCATTGTAACAAGATCTCAAAATCAAAGCTCTCTATACTTATAATGCTATATATTTTTACACTATGGAAAATTTTATCTCTCTATACTAGATCTCTTTAATCTTGAACTTGAATGCAGAAGAAATCTATATCAAAGCTATTGAATATTAAATCAAATGTTTGTGTGTGCGCGATTTGTCGACTTTGTTCATTATTCTGCTTGTGACAACAGATATATAAGTTCTTTTGCTCATCGGATATTAATCTAGATTTCCCTTTTTCTCTAGTCATATTTTGCTTCATGCATTTATAAAATTATTTCATGTGGTGGTTGGTAGGCGATGGACTTTATTCTTTTCTTCTGTTTTATTATTTGTTTCTTCAAGTGGATATACTTGTTGTTGTTATTATTATTCTATTATAATGATAATTATTATTTATAAATCAATCCACCATGACATTACCGATTGTCTTTGAGCACCAATACAATCACTGGTTTTCATACCTTTTTATTCATAAACCCCAAATAGCTTTGTCTAATGTGTTTACAAATTGTAGTCATTTGCTCATCTTATAATTTCTAATACGGGAAAAACCAAAACGAAAGGAAGGCAAAAAAAAAGATATTTCAAAACAAAATTTTTTCAATGGAAATTATTACTTCATTTCATTATTATTATTATTATTATTTAATATTTTTTCTCTGTTAACAAAGTATAGCAATAAGATGGATTCAACGATTTTTGCCATTTATTAAGTGAATCTCCTGATTTTTATATATTTCATTATATTTTGGTATATTTCATCCCAGTTTTGTCGTTCGCTTTTTTCTGTTCTGTGTTTTGGTTATGTTTTGTTTTCCTTTGTTTTAGTTTTGTTCTTTTTTTTTATGTTCCTTTCTTATGTTCCTATTCCTATTTTTATATTTTATTGTAAATGTTGAATTATTTTTTTGTTGTCCAGTCAATGAATTTGTTATTAAGTGGCGAAAATCTAAATGTTATGTGTCTTCAAAACATCCTGCAAATTTTAATTATACTGGTCTTTCGATGCTATTGGCAGTATATGCGGCATACAACATTCGATAACCTTTTTTTTTTAAGATCTGCTTTGCCATTTGAAGATTTACTTATTGTGCTATCAGATCATTTTTGTTTTATATTTACAACATATGCAAAATAGGATAACTTGAAGTACTCTCTTATTTTTTATTATTTAAAATTACATTCACTGTTTTTCTCTCTATAACTGGATTTGTTTTATTATTACTTTGAACGTCAAGTTTGATCACCAGCCTTCTTTTGATACTTTTCTTTGATATGTTTGTCAATTGTACAAAAAAGAAAAAAGCCCAAACAAAATCAAAAAGCAAAGTCAAGCAAAAGACAAAAATTAAAAAAAAAGCTGTAAAAACCCAACAACAAAAAAATACCAATAAATGAAGAGCAAAGAAATTGGTCACAGAAAAGAATATATTCTCTTGGCAGTTACGTACAGTTGAAAATATTTTTTATTTCAAAGCATTGATGTGCAGAAGGAATATTAAGGTTGCACTGACTGTCGTTCCTTTTTTCATAAGGGCACATTTAGAATCTGATTAAGCTGAAAAATGAGGGTGAGTTTGACATACTTTTTTTTTTATAGCATTGTCCATAATACATCATGTTTTCAAGAAATGTTGTTCATGATTTTCTGAGAAGTTCTATGGTTTTATTTTTTCCATTTTTACTTGCTAGATTTCTTCTGTTGAAAAAACAAAAATGGCAGAATTCTGTCACTTGTTAATCAAGCCGCTGGCATTCTCATATTTATTTTAATAATATATTTATATACTATAGATGTCTGTTTTTATAAATTCTCACTCTTACGTATCACAGGTCACATACCTTGTTATTCCTGCATTCAATTTATGCTGATTTAACTTTTCTTGCAAATTATTATTAATTTTGATTCCACCTGTAAAGATTTGAAATTTCATGTACAGAGTGAACTCTCCGCATTTTCCTTCAATGGCAAGTTACAATGACTGGCATTTACATTTTCCAAGCACAATTTTTACTATCAGATAGTAATATTTTCTTTACCGGTAATGTGTAAAATTTTCCTTTTACTTTTAGGTAATGTGTAATATTATCTTTACCGGTAATGCTTGTCTTTTGGGACATTATAAATTATGCTTCTTTTACAACAATTTTGTTTTCTGGTTTCCTTGTGGTTATCTTAATTTTGTTTTCTTCTGTATACCCCTACTCTCTCCGTTTCATTTTGTGCCGTTGTTTAAGCAATTTAAGAATGCCAGAAAGGGGAAGAAAAAAGAAAAAAGAAAGCAAAAAATTGTTTTGCTTTTGGAATGTTAAGTGCTGGGTATTTTCCTAAAAAAGTAAATAACTTTGTCTATAATCTAAATTAGGAAAAGTTCTTATTGACTGCTTTTCTCAATTTTCACATATGACACAATCAGGGTAATAAGAATGTGACATCTCGAGATATTAGTTTAGTGGTCAAGAAATCATGTTGTAGAATTTGTATCCTTACTTTTTTATGACCAGTTTAATGATATTTTATACAGTTTTACTTATTCAAATAATGTCTTACGATTCTTCACTTACAGCTGTCTGTTTCATACTCACTCCATCCCACCATATATTGATTGAAAATATAGACGCTTAACTTGAGGTCCATACAAGGAGCATATCTTTTATGTAACAGTGATTTTTATTTCTAGAGATTTTTAAAGAAGTATGTAAAAAAAAAAAAACAGAAAAAGAAACGTTGTCAAGTTTGCACATCGAGTTAGTTAATCAACCATGATGCCCTCCTACATTTCAAGCACCGAATAATTGTATATTGTTGTAATTGTACAATTTAACTCAAGCGTATATTAAAATATTGACACCATATTACATATTTTATATATACAAAAATAACATATTATAATGTATATTATGATTCTACTCTTACCTCAACGAATATTGTTGAAACGATGGAATTGTTGTTAATTTCAACCCAAATCCTCCAGGGTATTACTTGACGTCTCATTTGGTGATTTTAAACAATAACTTGTCTCATGTTTTATCTTTTATTATCTTTATGATATTGTATGGAGAAAGATCTTATGTATTTTTATTTGCTTTGGGAGTCTGAGGCCTGTCAGTGTCAGATGTTCAACCATCTATGCTCTTCCTGCGAACTTGTGTACATTAATTATAATATTTGTTGAGAGGTACATGTAAATGCTATAATGACCGATGATCCTATTTCTTGGTGGGGGGGGGGGGGGGGGGTAAACCAGATTGCTAGTTGTAATTTAATTGGGTCTTGTAGTTACCGTGAATATTACATTTACAAGCAATGCATGAATGAGGGGAAGAATGTGTTGTGTATATGTGAGGTGTGTTAAGGACGAATTCCTACAGATGTTTTACTTTAACAAGGCCTTGTTGACTAGAGGGACTTTTTGATTTTCATATTAATAGAACAGTGGAGTTGAAATAGCCGACTGTCTTTTGTATAACAAGTTTCCTGTTGTTAGGCAATGGAAACGGAGAGCAAGATGAAAAAAAATCATGTTGAATTTTTGTTATTCTGATGTTTCATAAATAGATCTAGTTTTTACAATTTTGCCCTGAATGCGCCTTGTGCTGTTTAATACTTAGCAATGAGGACTGGAATACTTGCCAAAACTCTTTCTATGTAATAATGGAACAGGTAATGACAAAATATTAAATTTACGTTTAATGATATTTGAAGAATATTATATGTGTTTTGGGTTGAATATAGTACTGAACACGTACTGAAATATTGAGTACGGTATAGTAATGGATTGACACCAAACAAAACTAATTCTTAGTTTCTTAACTCACTTTCCTTCCTTTTTTTCCTTTTTTCTTTACCCGCCGTTCCTTATTAACACTTTTCCAATTTTCTCTTTTATTATTTATAAACACATAATCTGGTGAAGGAGACTAGTCACGTTATTTTGTAAACTTTTTCCACTGTACATATTATATAATATGCTATATAACACCTATCATGTTTTTTTTGTTTTTGTTTTATGAAAACCCACTGAGTTTATACTCGCAAGCCATTTTCTATGGTGGCATTTACTAATGGGCCCAGGGTAAGGCATAGTATTTATTCAAGTGCATTTATGCCAGCCATGACGATGTCCATTTTTTGTTGGGTTTTTTTTTTTTCTTTCAATTTTATTTTCATCTTTCTTTGTATAAATGTATATAGATATATATACTTTGCAATTACATACTCATCAATATTTTTATTGGTCCTTGTCATTTTTGACGGATATGGCATAGTAATAATGATAGGCTATCGTTTTTATGATAAAACATTTCATCAGATTTTAAAACTTTTGAAAAGATATATTTGTTTTGTTTTCAAAGTTGTCCCTTCTTACGTACATAATGATGCTGAAAATAGAATGTCCGGAGTAGAGAAGTTTGAACATGACGATGACTATGATTACACCAGGAGTTTTTAGCCATTGTATAAGTCAGGCAAAAATGTTATGCAAAGATTGAATTATCATTTATGATATGGCTCTCTTTACTCTTCTTGGTAACTAATGCTTGTCACTAGTGGTTTCATTAAGCATCTTATTTTTTAAAAATTATTTTCATTTAGTTAAGTTTTTTAAATTTATTTATCAAATTAAAATTCTGATGTAATTAGTTAAATTAGCATCAAATGTCAAAAAGCTACGTTGCCACCTATTGTTTGTATGATCAGGGAAACTCAGGAATCACTATCTTGTAAAGCTATAAGTAATGAGAATTGTTGTTAGCAGTGATCGATTGATTTCTTATTCACATCATGCAGGTTGGGATAAATTAGAAAACTTAAATACTGGAAAGAGAAAAATGTTGTCTAAGAGTACGATGTTTTTGTCTTTCTTTCAATTGTCTTAAAGTCCAGACTTGCTACAAGCATTGTATTTTAGTCAAATAAAAAGAAACAAAGACAATCTGACTTTGAGTTTGAGATAGACAGTAGGCTTGGCTTAGCGATGTCTTTTTGGCAGTCTTATGCTATATTTGTATTACCTAAGATTGCCTACAACAACCTTTTTTTTTTTTTTTTTTAAATTAAAAAACACGAAGAGTTAATCAATATTTTTTTGCTAGAGTGCAAGGAATCTGGTTTGCCCATGTTTCTCGTGCAAGGTCATGGATCTCAGCAAGATGCTGAGTTGTGAATGCTACCACCATATCAACTTGACCTTTGGACTCAACCTCTCTTCTCTTTCATAATTCACATTAGTGTAAATGTTAATGGTAATAAATGTGTTTTGAATTTATGAAGCAGTAATATCAAAAGATTTTCTTTCTTTAAGGTTTGTGTCGTTCCTTGCATTCACACATGATGAACATGTCATGATCTCACTTATCTTTATTGTTAATTTTTTTGTGTTTGTTTTTTTTTTTGGTTATGTTTTTTGTTTTTTATTTCCTTCCATTTTTTAGAAATATATATTTTTAATTTAGACTCAGAGTTAACATTCCTGCATATTATCTTTATTCAGAATTCTTTCTTAAATTCATGCATTCATTTTTAATGATAATGATAACAATAATCTTACAAATATCCTGATGTTTTATTTGAAAATAGCAATTTACTTTTATCATATCATAATATTATTATTATCGATAACAATCAGTTACCAGATTCATCCTGTCCTCCAAGAAAATTCGATAACAATTTGTTTTTCTCTGTAATAGCAATCTTTACTTGGTTTCTCAATCACATTCTTTTCGGGTTTTATTTTTTATATTGAGGACAAACCTATCGAAAGATTGCTGAGAGAATGTGCTGGCTATTGAAGATGAACCTATAATTAGATTGCTGGGCGAATGTGCTGGCTTAATGCTGAGTCCATATTCTTGTCATTCTTGCCTCAACCGATTCATGCATGGACATCAACATTACCAAATACTATTATTTCTGTAAACATTCTAACAAATATTTTATTATATTTGATGGTGTTGGGGTACGTACAGGTAACTAATTTTTACAAATTTATAATCAAAATAAATTAAAGCTAAAGATCGACGTTATTATTTTGTATTCAATCATAATGTTATCACTGCTGTAATAATATTGGAAGGAATTTACCTCTTGGTATAAAATGGTTCTCTCAACCCTTCGTCTTTACTTTATTTTATGTCTGTCCTCGATGAATGTGCATTTTGTTTGTTCTGCGTGTCTGGAAATCTCCTTTCCCTCTCTATCTCTATCTCTCTCTCTATCTCTCTCTCTATCTCTCTCTCTCTCTCTCTCTCTCTCTCTCTCTCTCTCTCTCTCTCTCTCTCT
>JASKDV010196427.1:0-11190 GCA_032466395.1 Aegires albopunctatus
AATGGTGAATAAAGGGGTTGTGGTTTAGGAGGAGAAGTGACACATGTGTTTCAACTCTTCGATTATTTATAAGGATAAGATAGGCCTAAAGTCCAGCCTATTTCAGTCTAAGCCTCGAAGCGAATGAGCGTTAAAATTCAGCACAAGATCTTATATAAGAATGACCATTTCCATGAAATATTCACAGGAAAGCAACAAAAAAAAAAAAAAAATGAATCCAATGATGAAATCAACGAAGTATTCACACTGATTCACAGGTCACTGATAGACTAGGCTATAACTATAATTAAGAACTATAGGCCTACGATCATACAGTCTGATAGGCTAATTCAAATGATACGCTGGAATCAAAATGGCGACAAATAAATATAAGATTAAGTTTATTTTAATATCATTTCTATCAATTACAATTTTGATTAATTGATTGATTCATGGCTGGTCATTTTCAAACATTTTAAGCTTTAAAAAAAATGCATGACAAGATATAGGAAAAAGAAAAGCAAAATAACCATTCATTCATTATTCCATGACAAGGGTAGCAATGATCTTGACAGTGTTCTTGTTAAATTTTACACAAGTCTGCTCCACACTTACAGATTAATATGACAGATGTCACCTCACCTCATTCTCCTGACCTGTTTGGTCGTAGAGACATGAGGGCTGCTCTTGTTGCTACTTGCCGCCCGCCATCTTGTTCGGTCTTCGACTTCTCTCAGGAAGGTAGGGCTGTCCAGACTTTAAAAACTTGTGTTCAGTACACAATGAATAATTAATTACATTACATAGTATAATGTAGATAAATCCTTACAACATGGACAGTACATGAAAGTTGCGTGACAGTCCCACCTGGCTGAAAATTACTAATTTATTTTTTTTCATTTAAAAGACAGGCCCATAATCCTTACAATTACAAACACATAAAATAGTACAATCATAATCTTTAATTTAAATCAAAGACGGTTTGCCTCCTAATTTCTATATTTCAAAGTTAGGTATTGATAAAAACAAAAATGACAGATCTTTAACACAGAAGGCGTATTGAGCTCTTTTAAAATAACATTCCATTCCACAAAGATTATTGACATTTTTTTTGATGGGTGGATTGTTAATATCTTTCTAGTATACAATGTATACCATGATACTTGGAAGTATCTTATTGCAATATAACAATTAGGTATTCATAAACGACACTACAAGCCTATTGTGAAATTTAAAAAAATAAATAAAAAATAAAAACAGACTAGATCTCATCAATGACATTATTTGCGGGTGAGAAAAGGTTGCAAAGTCCTAAATCTTCTGGTTCTTTTTCCTCAAGAGGTAGTTGCTTGGGACGACGTGCATCTAAAAAAAGGCGAGGCAAGCTGGAAAACTGAGCAGTCCGAATAAAGCGTTGGCCCACATCTTTCTGTAATGGTTGGGGGAAAAAAACAGTTTTTAAGTTCAAATGTTGCCTCAGTAAGATTAAGAGATATAGATATAAAGAACAAGAAGTATAGGATGGAAATCAATTACATGGACTCCTGTGCAATGGCTCCTATCATATTGTAATGAGAGGAAAATGCACCAAAAAGTGAGAAATCAAGCATGCTAAGAAGGTTACTTAACTTTAATCTTTGAAGCAGCTTCATTCTATCTGAACTTGCTCTTAACCCATAAGCAGTGTTATCGTCCGCCATCTCCCAATACCGTATTGTGCGGGATTGCCCGCTAGTAATTGAGCCCGGTATACTCATTTTAAGTGTAGATTCAGTTCCTTCAATGCAGTCAACATCCGCCTTTTCTATAAGTAGGAGAGTTTTACTTTAGTTTTCCTTTTTCCATTTGACAATCAAAGCATTCTTTGTCTTGTTACAATTTGTTGAAAATGGCGTTCAATTTGCTCTCGCAGTTAGATCTCCATAGATCTCAAATTCGTGAAGATGATGAGGTTGAAATAAAGCCCTGATAATGACAATGGTGATGAAATAGACACTCAGAGTGACATAGATCTTGATGGAGATGATTAAAGAGGTCTAGATTTATCCTACAACGACGATGGAACAGCTAGATCTAGTCCTAATGGGGGCCTCGTTGAAGAAACAGACCAGGCGGGGTGGGCATGGTCAGATCAGCTTGAACCAGTCGAAGTTGAAATGTTTACCCAACATACTGGCCCTAAGTTAGGCAATATGGATCTGGATTATACATCAGATCCTTATAAATATTTTTTGGTATTTAAATCATGCATGTAACTTGTTTTGTTCCAATGTTAAGTTAAATTTTGTGAAACATGTTAGTTAGTAATAAGAGTTATGCCCCTTACATCCGCCATCTGAGGGTGCAAATTATGAGCAGGGTCAGCCCTTCAACTCATAAGACGCGATACCTGGTAAAAGCCAGACTACGTTTGACACACGCCTAAGCGCGAAGCACGGTAATACCAGTTTGCGTGCAAAACCTCTCTGTAGTGCGAAGCCCGGTAGAAACCGTTTGAGAGGAGAAGGCGACAAAATTCCTCTTGTCTGCCTCCTGAGGCACCTCTCGTACCTACAGCAAGCCTAAAGTTCTAAGTGATCCACCAATCAAATGACACCAAAAAAGCAACTTTGCATAAGATTTGGACCTTGAACGAGTCCATTTAAAAAAGTAGGTGTGTCAACCTTGTGTTTACGTTTTGAGTGGCGTGTTGTGATTGTCAAAAATGAGCAAAAGGGACAATTCTTCTAATATTTACTTTATACATTATCAACATTGTAAGCTCTTAGATAACAAAACATGTCAAAAGAGGAATAAATTATGCAAAAAAATAGTTGGAAGAAACCATTATTTTGTAGGGGGTAATATGATACAACAATATTGTTAGCTAGCCAATGGTTAGCATAGTGGTAAAGCAGCGTAGTGACTCTCGTGTGTAAGACAATGTGTTGGGTGATGAGAGGCTGATGAGATTCTAGTGTTACCTTTGTAATAAGACATAACAATTGTCATGACCAATTAAATTGGATTATCCTGAATGATCGGAGCGTGATTCAGTGGTGAGACCGAAAAAATCAATTACGATAATAACAAATGTATGCCTATTGGCAAAACCAAAAAATCATTTGTTATTAGTCATATTGCATTATAAAGGGTGGTGGCTAAATATGTAGATCTATATATTCTCACACTTGACACTCATTTTCTTTTTTTCTTTTGCAAATTATGTTTTCATGTAAACCTGACTGAAAGTTGACAAATGTTACATAGCTAGATAAACTTCAGAGGAAGATAACTATAAATCTAGCGTCATGATCGTTTTATAATCCTCACCAAAGTACACTCCATAAAACCACCTTTTCAAAAAGATATATGTTCCTATGTTTTAAAAAAAAAATATTTAGCCATGTAAAACGTATTTATTCATGCTTTACTCAAAATATAACAAAAATCAGCTAGTTAGCCTGGGAAACTTTGCGTGCAGGGGTCGCGACCTTCTCCGCGAAGTCCGCACGCAGATGTCGCTAGTCGGTGACCTAATTTAGCGCCAGAAAGTTTAAGGGTTAACTCTGAAATAAACAATTTTTAATTTTAACTTTAATTTTTCATTATGGTGTGATAAATGCATGTAAATCGTAAAAAAATGGGAATTATTTCACCACAAGAAACTCAGTGAAAGGTTAACTTACGCCAATAATGTTTGCAATTATTTTCTTAAAATTTTCTTTTTTCTTCTTCTCAAGGCCAGCCTTGGGTGAAGCTATTAACTTTTCCTCAAGTTCCTGTTGATAAAAGGAAAATAATGCATGAATAAAATGTGTACTGAATACAAAGGATCAATTTCATTCACCATCTTCCTTGCAGTTTTCAAATTCTCAACCTAAACAGGATCATCCAGATGTAATTAAAAATTCCTATAAATCTATTGGCACTATTTCACTTTATCTTAGGACGCAAATGTCCAGGTGATGAGCACAGCTGGACTGAGCCATGTCACCCAACATTCACCACTGACATTGGTTGTGTTATTATATATCATGGCAAGATAGTGTCCATTAAGTGGTCTGATCTACAGGTCAATGGTGATGTGTCCTTAGCCATAATGTTTGACCCTGAATGCCTCAAATGATTCAGATATTAAAGACAGCACTGTCCCTGTAAAAAAATTGTATTCCCATCTAAAAGTTTGTAAGTCTGATCAAATGTGACCTGTTTCTTCGAATTGGAACATATGTCAATTTTACAGTAATTGAAGGTCTATAGATAAGTACATCAAAACAACAACAACAACAACAAAAGCCTGGAATCTGCATTTTATAAGGTACCAAATTTATGAAGATTGGACTTTCTCTACAAAGATATGGCAAATGTAATGGGGATAAGTTGGATAACAAATTTTAAGAAATTGATGGATAGTGAGGATGAATGGATAGTGAGGATGAATGGATAAGCAATATTTCACCAATTTGCATCAAATTTTGCATACAGATATAGTCTTGTATCAAATCTTATCCTGTCAATCACATGTAAGCTGGTATACCAATAAAAATCATGCATTGATGGACTGACATTGCGTTGCCATTTCATTGTGCCAGGAATTGACTTAATTGAGAGGCTGTTGGCTAATGATGTGAAGAATGATACAATCTCCACCTTTGTGAAGATGGGTCAGATATGATGAGTGACTTCTGTATGGCAGGGCAGATGTAGCACCTCCTAATCACCTCATGACCAGTGTAAATACCTATTATGGTTGTAAAATCATTTTTTTCTATATCAAATGTCAGGACTTTACATAAAATTTGCAATTTTCATCAACTTTCAATGGAAATTGTAAAGTTCAAACACGTCAATAATGGCCAAGATTTCTGCTCACATCATAGACCAAATTGGGATGTTCGGCAGACTCCAGTTGATTGGGGTGGGATTTTAGGGGGGGGAAAATATTATATTAAAAATATTTTATAAAAAGCAAATTTGATATCATAAAACTAAGTGGGATGCTAGCAGGACTTAGATGCTAGAAAGTGAGTTGTAAGGCAAATAGCACTGATTATGTAAAGTAAATAAAACATTATATAAAGACAAAGAAAAGAATTCTCTCTTTAGATTTACCATATTTATTATTAAAACATTATGATAAATGTTGTATTCATCCATAAAGTAGGAAAAAAAATAATAAATAAATACAAAACAATCCTTACATTTATTAATCCTCTTTCAACATTGGGAATTTTCATAAGTATCTGTGTAAGAATCGGATATTTCTGCCTCTGGAAAAGAGAGTAAAGAAATGAAAATGAATGATTCATTGAGAAAAACATGACTAAATGTTTCCTAAAATAAATCATGTTACAAGCTCATGAATGAAACTTAAAATGAACTAACTATATGGCACTAATGAAAATCATCAGTATAAATTGTCAGATCCAAATCAACTTTTTTATTTGTTAATCTCTTTGCTAGATTATTGATTCATAAATGAACAGTATTAAGATTAAAAGTTATTAACCCAATATCTTGGAGTCAACATTTGATCAAATATTATGAAGTTTCCACCAAATTCTTTCATACAATCTTAAATTATCAGTCTGTCCAGAAAGTAAGCACCCAGTGAATGCGAATCATCAGATTTTCCCGTTTTTGCACCACAATGAGTTGGAGTGTTGATTATGAAAGTGGAAATACCAATTGAGGAATACATAACTATTAAAACTTTAGATTTAGTGCAAAAACTCATACCCTCCTTTTGTGATTTGGCCACCATTTCCAATATATTCCCACATAACAACTGCTTCAGTTATCATGTTTAAAGCAATTGAAAATCCTGCTAATTGTGAAATATGGTTAGTAATTTAAACGCATGTCAATTGAAGGTTTATGGAGGAAATTCACCTCCAGATCTGTGAAGTTTAAGTGGAAAAAGTGATATCATATTGTGCAGTAAAGAAGTGGGCACACAGATTCAATGATGGATGTGAAAATATGAACAATGACGGCAAAAGTGAACCGCATCTCTTGTGACTGATAAATTAACCCTTGCTGTTGTTTGTGGTAAAATTCTGTTAAAGACAAATTGAGCAATAGGAAAGTGCGTGCGCGCTGTTCCTCAACAGAAGAGAACAAGGTCAAATGCTATCAAGTGCTTTATCATTTCTTTCATGTTATCATGATGAAGGGGATAAACTTTTGAATCAGATTATCATTGGAGATGAGACAAGGATATCCTATGAAATGCCTGAGACAAACCAGCAGTCTATAGCATGGAAGCATGCAAACTTGCCACCACCAAAAAGGTTCAAAATAGCAAAACGTGTACCATATTTTAGGTTCATAATGGGATTCTTTTGTTGGACTTTTTGCCTCCAGGTACATTAATCAATTATGATGTGCACTGTGAAACTTTAAAGAAATTGCAGCAGGCAATTCAAAATGAGGAATGCTCAGTTCTGGAATTATTTTGCTTCATGACTATTCTACACCACATACTGCTATTCAAACCCAAAAGCTGATCACTTCTTTTGAATGGGAACAATTCAATCACCCTCCTTATAGCCCTGACTTAGCCCCAAGTGACTTCCATCTGTTTAAACCTATCAAATGGTTTTTTGGAAGGTCAGCATTTTGACTTTGACGAAGAGTTGCAAGAAAAAACACACAATTGGTTTCAATCGCTGGTGGGAAGCATCTATGAGGAGGGCATTCAAAAGCTCAAGTTGCGTTACGATAAATGTCTCAATCTTGGTGGTGATTATGTCAAAGAATAGCTAAATATTTTGTAATGTGTAAAGAAATTTTGAGTTAAAATAAATTCTTTTTCCTGTGAAATGAAAATGGTACTTACTTTCTAGATGCTCTAATATCTATGTAGGTCTAAGAAATAATTGCAAGAAAAATTATTATTAAAATGGTTGTCCTTCTACAACATGGACCTCTACACCATCTGCTACCATGCATAGATGTTTGGGGGGTGATGTCTCTTGACAAAGAGTAAAAACGCTCACAATGTAAAATTTACCTAAATGGTGTAAAACAATTTTTCATGTTATTCCTGTGAATTAATTTTTTGTTGTTGTGTCTATAGAAAAAATGAAAAAGGAATTTTGAACCATTTGAATGGTAGAAGAAAACAACATTTACCAGAGTTTCATAATAAGTTAAAGCCAGAGTAATGAGAATTGCCTGACAAGCATCATGCTGACCATGTAGCTGTAAACCTGACAAGATGGACATGAAGACCTGCTGGTGTGCTTCTTCTGCCATTTGATTATTGATGACCAACTAAAGATAAAAAAACAGAAAATAAAAATAGTTTTTATACGAAAAAAGATGGATGACATGATATTGATAATAATGAAAACATTAATAACTAGCTGGGTTGCCCACCTTCGTTCGGGTTTTAGGACCTAATCTTAGCCCTACTCCTAAATCTAGATCTATTAGAATCTTATTGTTATAGATTGAAGCCTTTTCAACTCAAAAATGTTTCTGGGCGTACACTTACTTGATAATAATGTAATGATAGAGTGAACTAGATCTAGAACTATCTCTTTCTTGATCTGGATCTAGCTTCTAATAACATCGCTTGCAAAATTAGTGAAAAGAAGACTTTACAATTATAATATATATGCGGTGCATATTCTCGAAAATTGTGCGAAAATAAAAAGTCCCCATGTACATGTAAACTAGATGGTATTAAAAGGAATAGCCTAGGCCTAAACTTTAAAAAAAAGGCTGAAAGCAGGCCTCAGCATGCCAAAACGAAAGAAAATAGAAAATTCTGTAAATTCAATCTGTAGGTATATCGAAATTGTAGCCTAAAACCAACTAGTATAATCTGTTCACACCTGTATTTTCGTTAGAATTTTTAAAAGCACCTATTCCGAAAACATGCGGCCCATAAAATAGGGGTCACATCTCCTTATCTTACTTATAATATAGATAATAATAATAAAAATAATAATATATGTGATGATGATGATGATAATAATGATGATTATGATGATAATAATAATAATAATAATAATGATAATAATAATAATAATAATAATAAAATAACAGTAGTTCATTAATTATCATACCACAGAATCACAGTCATGTACAATAATATCTACTCCTTTAACCCAATAGCGCAGTGAGACCTTCCCATTCCCCAAAGCGTGTAAGGGTAGTAAGAGTGGATGCTATTGTGTAGTACATTAGTGTACTCACCTGCTTACATATTGGCCAAATCATAAGGGCACAGCGATGGCAAACCCATGAGTCTGTCCATGAAAAGCCAGTCAATATGCACATGATGATTGAAGGATACAGTTCCTGGATGGAAAAAATAAATATCAGCTTTCGGTCATTAATTTCTGATATCTTGCCAACCAATGAAAGCATGGAAATAATGAAAAAAAATGAAAAACCAAGTTAAGTAGAAATATGAAAAAGGCAGTACAATTAAAGCCTCAAGTCATAAGAAATGACTCCATACATAAAAAAACTCCATTCAGAATTGATTATTGAAATATACTGGTAAATGAGGAACGAAAAAAAGAGCAATACTATACCATCTATTTTATAACACCATTTGCCTTTATATATTCAAATAAAGCAATATCCCTTCAGTCAAAAGTTACTATCACTACATTTTTTATCTTTATACCTAATAGAATGTACTTATGCTCCGTCAAAATCTTGGATTTATGATTTAACAATAACAAAAACAAACCATCAATGCTGCATTTAATTGAGTAAAACCCGATTAAAATAGAAAATTAAGTTGAAAGTAAGTAAAAATTTGGATTTCAATTTCAAAATTGCACGGGTTTGAACCAGGCCTTTGGCTTGGCAAGCAAGTGTTTTACCCACTGAGCTATCTACACCCCCATTATTTGCCTCTCCTTCACAATTTTAAAGATGACAGTGGTTTTTCCCTCAATGAACCCATCAACCTCCTTAAAACTACAAACCAGCTATGACCATAACATCTTATGGTTTAATGGTAAAAGAGTGATAGGAAAGGTAATATTTAAGGAAGAACAAAGGATGAAAGTCGAAATTAACAATCCAGCTCACAGGATGAAAAGCATTAATACCTGTGTTCCAATGATCAAGACACCCAATTCACTCAACTCCTTGTACACAGTGTGACTACCAGAACCTTTGGCGGACATTTCCATCCCTTCATCCATAGCTTCTTCCTCTTTCACATCTTGACTAGCTTTTTTACCAGAAAGCACCAGGGCTAAAAATGCACAAATGAATATGAAGTTTACAAAAAAAAAATCACAAAATTATTATAATAAAATATTACCACAATGATGCAGAATCTGAGGAAGATGTGAAAAGATATGGTAAGCAGCATTAAAAAAGAGATGAGAAGAACAGGTTCAACACATCAATTATCCATAATCTCAAATGACTGAGAATATGGAAACTACATTATTATAGGAACATTTTAGGATGCTAGATTAGCAACATCAACAAATGAATGAGAATGCTGTAAATATTGCAGAATAAATATGTGGGACATGAGGAAATCAAGAGTTTTAACAAGAAGGAATACGGACACAAGCAGAAAAAGAAAATCAAAACTTACAGAGGAGCTCAAGATATTCACGTGTCAACTGTCTTACGAGCTGGTCCTCTAGCACCTCTTGAGATTCTTGACTTTCATCATCGTTTTCTTGCCTAATATACAAATCAATTAATCAAAAAAGAAATGAGTACACCTTACATGCCATGATTAAGATGGATTTGCAGTGTTTCAATTTTAAGTTAAATTCTATATATAATGGACAGCATTTACCTCTGCTGAAAACTTTGAAATATCTTGCTCCTGATCTTCAGAAATTTCTCTTCTTCACAAAATATGTCTTGCTTTATTTTAAGTGATACGTACACCTGTGTTTAAAAGTAATACCAAGAGTCTTTTCACCGATAAGATGATATGATACAAAAGTCAATCCATTTTGAAACTCGTCAACTTTTAGTTGGTATGTTGATGCCAGTAAATCATACATCTAAGATTTTAAATTTTTTGTGAAACATTATAGCAAAGCGAGAAACTAGAAATGTGACTATAGTGTAAGAGAACTTGTTCTTACCCATCTTCAACTCTCTGATTGATGACTTGCCACCTTTCCCTTAGTCTCTGCCATAAGAAATAAAAGTTATTTTATAAATATACGTTGCCATAAACATAAGGGTGAAGCATAGAAAATCCCAATGGACAACATAATGCTTATAATCAAGATAGAGGCTTACAAAATCAATTTCATTTTATAGCAAGTTGCTGATTAAGTATTTTAAAATGGAATAAAAAGCAAAATGCTCAGGATGGCAAAGTTCTATTAAATTAAAGCAGTATTAGGAAATATTAGATTTGACTAATGTGCTATCAAGCAATTCAAAAGTAAAAGTCGAAGGGCATGTTAAAATCTTACATTCTTTTCTAAAACAGAGAAGAAAAAAAAATGGAAAAAAAAATATGAATAATGAAATTGAATTAAACCTACCTGAAAAATATCAGGGCATAGCACTGTCAAGAGGGGAATCACCACCGATACATACTGTGCTTTGGGACAGTATTGCATAAACGGCTTGATAAAATTACCTGTGGCCATCATTAAAGAAAATATGTGTTTTTCCATCCTCTTCTCTATTATATATACTCATAGCGTGCAGATTGTTACTCACAATGATCCAAATTGTATAATAGTACTGCCACTTTCCAATTTAATATGCTTGATCTATCTGAATATCTTCAATAAATATCACGCATATTTTACTTTGCAACATCTTTAATATATAGTCAGTGTAAATGAAGAGTCAATCATCCAATATCTTAAAATTCTGGTTGAACATATTTCTTTAATTCAATTAATAAAACAAAAACAAAACTTACAGACAATGTTAACTACAATCAAAATATACTGAAAGGATACGTATGAAGATTCTAGCTCTGTAATCTGGCAACAGTTTAATATTCACTACCAGATTGTCAATAATAATCTTTGCAATGTTTGGGGCAGTGTAGAATTCTGCTCCTAGCCATTGGCTTGCATTGCCAAGTATGTGAAAGCTGATGACAGAAGATAATAAGAACCAATAGATTACAACATATCATAACAATTAATTGAATAGCAAAAGAGAGAGAGAGAAAGAAAGAGAGAGAGAGAGAGAGAGAGCGAGAGAGAGAGAGAGAGAGAGAGAGAGAGAGAGAGAGAGAGAGAGAGAGAGAGA
>JASKDV010196438.1:0-11189 GCA_032466395.1 Aegires albopunctatus
TTTTTTTTTTTTTTTTTTTTTTTTTTTTTTTTTTTTGAGCTATCTGTGCTGGACTAAAAAGCCTACGATGGCGAGAGAGGTAATAAGTTCGAAATGTCAAGTTCGAACTCTTCAACCAAAGTTTGAAGTTTAAAATATAAATAGAAGTTCGAAGAATTCGAGCCTATGTTCGAACTTTAACTTAGTGTGAGACGTGAGAATCTCTGCCAAAAAAAAAAGGCAAAGAGACTAAGAGACTCAGTATTTAGATCTACCTATCTTCAGCTAGAATTTAGGAGGAGATCTAGAATCTAGGCCATGATAGTAGATCTGTAATTGCCTGTCGAAGACCTCGGTGACTTGGTGATTTGTAAAATTTAACGGCACCAATTTAACAACATTAGGGACCTGAATCTTAGATCTAAGATCTAGGACAAGATTTTGAACATTGTGCTTTAGGGGCTTTATTCTTTGTAAGTTGTCTAGATCTCGACTAGATTCTAGATTTAGAATCTAGATATAGAGTGAATGTACCCCCAGTGACACAGTACTTTCAGTGACACAGAGACTGATTTTCAGCTTGCTCTACGTTCATTTAACTTAATTTAGATCTAGATCTAGATTCTAGATCTAGATTCTAGATTCTACATGAATCTTCAGTTTAGACATGGATTATAAGAACATGTTTTCTCTTGAAATCATTCACTTTTCAAATCGGCATTGGTGTTTTGCATTTAGAATCTAATGTAGATTTTGTGTCACTGGGCGGACTGTGTCACTAGGGGTACATCCATTATAGATATTTAGATGTAGATCTACCCCCAGCGACACAGAGCCTGTTTATCAGCTCACTTATGTTCATTGAGCTCAATTTATGTGAATACTTACTTAAGAGATCATTTCCAGCACAGGTTCTCAATGATCCGATCCTCTTTGCTAGACTCTGTTTACGTAGTTTCTTCCGGCTGTTCTAGTTTTAGACATGAAAAAGAACTTAGTTTCTCTTAAAATCTGTCAGTTTTCAGATCGGGAACGGTGTTATTACACTAGATGTTATGGCTTCGTGCCACTGGGCGTGTCTAGATATAATATGGAAGTGTCAATTGCGACCGAGTAAGTAGGAGCTCTTTTGCTGAAGAGGGTAGCCTAGGCGTAAAACTGTCTCCCAGTCTTTCATGGCATGGTTAGTCTGTCATCAGTCATCACTTCGAACTTCTCATTCAGTTTGCCTACAAATAGATCTAATCTAAATCAAATGTCAGTCAGAGAATCAATCCTACTCACCACAACAAAGCCACATGAGAGAGATGGAGAGGCCTAGCCTTTGCCTGGCTATCAAAGCCACTCTGTGGGCTACGGGTGCAAGGGACACAATCGATTTTTATATAATCTGTTTTTAGATCTTCACGGCTAACAATTGCTCCTCACTCACGCCAGCGATGCGATGTTGACTTAATAGGCTAGTCTACTTGTTTCTTGTTACGGGGGCCGTGGCTGGTTTGTAATTTTTGTCATGAACAAAGAAGAAAAAAAGTTTTGTGGGAAAGAACAACATGTTCTTGAAATAATATATAATTCATTCAAATGTCCCATCAATTTACAAGTGTGTTATACTGTAGTATCCAAATGGTGCTTTGAAAATGTATAAAAATGGCTGGTCCTACGGGGTTTGTTTGGCTCGAATAGGCTGGTCCTCAGTGAGTTAAGTTTAGACATAAAAAGAATTTATTTTCTCCTGATATATCAGGAACATTGTTTTTACCAGATTTTGTGGCTCTGTGTCACTGGGGTACATCATCTATAGATCTAAATTTATGTATTTTATTATAATGAAAGAAGCACCTTTGCAATTTTTTACTAGAGCTAGATCTACATCTAGAGTGAATGTACCTCCAGTGACTTAGACTACAGAGCTTAATTTTCAGCTCACTTTCTATTTTATTGAGCCAAGTTTGTGAATGTTTTACTACATCCGTTGGCATGGTCGCAATTGATATGCCTACTTTGTCAATTGCGACTGAGTGAGTCAATTACCGATACAATGCTCAGATAAAAGAAGTAATGTTTTAAATCATGTATAATTCCATTTTTCCCAAATGAATTACAATCCTCTTATATTATGGAAGAATAACTTTATCCCTCTCGAAGGCTGTCCAAAGCCATACCGCTAATATGATACAAATAAGATTTTGGCACCTTAACATTTTCTACTAATATTGGATTTTATCTCCATACATGGAGATCGGCTCTGTTCAATCACCTAGCTGGAATTGTCAGCGCTAGTCATTGAAGTTTACGGCTGGACGGGGGTTACGTTGATTCTGCAGGGGGCTGCCTGCTACTAGTGCTAGTTTTTATCACACTGGAGTGCTACCTTCAATATAACCTTATCAAACTTGTTGCGTTGAATTTTTCATATGTCCATATAACCTCTGTTAAAGATGAGAATTATGGTAATCGTCCAATTCCCGTTATAATTAGACGGAAAATAGTGCTTTTATGATAAATTAAGATTGTTAAATTAATTTACAAAAAAAAATAGTGATTTTTAGATATTTCCATTATTTGTCTGTCGATTTTCACGATTATGGTATCATTGTTTTTGTCTTGATGAGCTGGAACTAATGAATTTATTATGACATAAAAAATCTTTATGTCGGCTTTTGCATATCCGTGTGATTCTCTTGCTTTATAGTTTTTTCAGCCACCACATGGTGTTACGGCATCTTGAGCAATATCTAAGGATGGCCAATGATTAGCAGACAGGTCCCTACAGGTTTAGATTTTTTTTAACCCTTTAATAGGCAATTTCCAGAAGAGAATTAACTGTTGAAAAAGGAGCTTGATTACCTTCTGAATATCTTCCTCATTGTACTGCTGTCAAAAATGACGTTCATACTAAGAAAATATATTCAGGTAGTTCACCTGTTCATGGATTAAGCTTTGCAGCCAAACAAAAGGAATCGATTATTAACATAAATGAATAGGACCTTGATTTTAGAACCAATCTCCATAACATTATCCAGATCTAGATCTAAATCTGGTCATGGCCATTTGGATTGTCATGTTGTTATTTATGTAATAATTTGTTCTTGTCTTTTACTTTTCTCATTGACAGGCTTAGACAGTCTATTTAATGTCTCGAAAGGGAGGTAAGCGTCGGCAAGTTGTGCAATTGGGTACATCATCAAGCAATCTTCGTAAGTCATCTTTATATCATCAATGTATGTGACATACCTGGTCTATTGCCTTGCACACCAGTGTCATCAGATCTTAAAGCTTTGCTTGTTTTCCTCATATATCTGACATGGACTAAGTTTCTCAGTCTCTCTTAATCAATGTTTTTGTTTTTTTGGACTTGATCATCAATTTAACTTCACATCATAAAATGAATACAAAACATCAAAGATCGAAAATGAATTACAACAAACATAAAGGTAGCATAGTCAAACACAAGGTATCATTAGAGCAATCAATATTTGTTTAAAAAGTGTAGTTGAATCATTTTTTTATAAGTTTTAGTTCCTTGTTTAGGCTTACATTACAGGCAATGTTGTTATTGACCTTATATTCTAAATTAGGATTTTATCATTGGTGAAATAGAGTGACAATATTTGTATGCGGGGATTTTGATGTCTTTTCTAACACTTCTCCCCGCTAACTTAGAAATATGCATTACAGACGAAGTAGATCAAGTCAGCCTCTTTTGACACTGTCAACATCAAAGAACTAGATACTCAAAAATATGGTCCAATCTCTTCTATCATTATTAGCCTGATCAATCTGTGTAAGACAATACTTTTGTGTCAAACTGATTTAGGCTGTCATTGTATGTTATGCTTTGTCATTCTTTGTTTTTCTGTTCTTCTGTTTTCCCACCCATCGTAAGTTTTTCTCTTCCATTTTGTTGTTGTTGAAAATGCTCTTTACTATATTGTATTGCGTCATTAAAATCTGTTTTGACATGCAGTCCAGGTAAATAGCATTGTCATAACTTCATTTAACACAATTCATGAAACATAAGAATGAAGATCTTTTGTTTGTTACTTGAAATTAGTATAACTAAGCATATTATGTCTAAGCCTGGATTTTATTAAAAGTTAAACTGATATATTATTTTAATAAAATATATGTGTGTTGTAATTTTGAGCTCACGAGCCACTCTTGAGAATCCGCTGCTTTGTCAGCAGTCAGACAAAGCACAGGATGGTGTCATTATCTTTGAAACATAATGATGCTAATATAGGTTGAATGTGTTTTGGGTGATTGTATATGACTAAGGTCAGATCTGAGACCGTATGGTTGCAGTTTTACTTTATTTTATCTATTGTTTGATAGTTTATTGATAAGTAAAGGATGTTTTTCCTGATAAATCTTTTAATTATCTTCTTGCCTGAAATTTCAGATCGCTATGGCTACTCAAAACAGTTTAGGTCTGATGACAAAGAAGGTTAGTCATCATCATCATCATCATCATCATCATCATGATAATATTAAAAATGAATATAATGATGAAATTGAGGCAGAGTTTACACTTTCAAGAAAAACTACAGCGAGCTGATTTTTTATTTAAAGATTTGTTGTTGTTTGTGAAATCGGAATCAGTTACGAAATGGATTGCGTTCAGAATCCCACAAACATAGTCTCTCTAATCCGAACACCTCCATTCCCAGTAATTTGTTTGGATTACAGAATTTTCCAGATTAGAGAATACTGAGAAATAATAAGATAGAAATCTATTACCAGAAAATCGTTCGGATTACAGAAGTCTGGATTAGAGAGACCAGACTGTACATGTCAGTAATCTTCATAGGTCCATGGGATTCAAATAAATTGAGCAATTCAGTTGCACATCTAAGTATTTCATATTGAAGCCTATGTTGAAGACTACCAACACTTTCGTTACTTCTAAAATCTGGATTTCATTTATTCCACAATCTCATGGTGCTAGGGAAGAAAGAATGCCTATGGCCATCATTTATAGAGGCAGGGATGTTAAATGTCTGACTATCTGAGTTCTTGGTTCTCCTATTATTTTAATTTAGTTCATTTACAGGGATTCCATTTGACCAAAATTGCTTTAAAGAATATGTATGGCTAGAATCAAGTTTTCTTGTTCACTGCTGCATTTGGTCATCCTTGACTAAATTCTCATACCCAATGGCAAACAGCTGGTAAAGACCAAACCGACTCACCACAAACAATATTGCAAACTTTCAATGATCAATTTGGATGATTTACCCAGTTTTGAATGCATAAAGATGTAGAATTGAATGTTTTCTTTCAAACATTCCATCTAGTTTCCGTGGACTTCACTTCAACACATAGTTTGTGATGTCATAGCCATAAAATGCAACATCACATTCCAAAAATAAATATTGGGTTTGAGAGTAGACATGTTAAGAATTTCATATCGTCGCTGTCGTTCTATAAAATTATAAGTGCAAAATAAGATATTTTGTAGGGGTACGCAATTACACGTTTAGAGCGGCAAAATGAGACACGCAATATCATAAACGTTTAGACCACGCAAAAACATAACAAATTACCATTGGCCAAATTACTTTTCTGTTAAAAATGAAGTGAACGACTTTCATTAAAGTTTTATTTGGTGCGATAAAACAAAAATCTGAAAATGTGTAGTTATATATACGTTTATAGGTGGACAGCAACGATATGTAACTTTATGAACTGAATTCAATAGCAAAACTGCTACAGGGCAACTGTTAGAACTTATTTCAAATCTCCTCGAACCAACAAATATTTTAGTACTGTTAGAAGCAAATCTTCAAGAAACAATGATACATTTTTATTACTTTTCTGTTTTTACTACCTCTATTTTAACAGAGAGATACAGGCAGTAATTGTTTATGTTAGATCATAATTTCTCCAAAGGGAGGTAAGCGTCGGCAAGTTGTGCAATTGGCATTTTTTGATGATCTTTATGTTATTATTTGTCCTGACCATAGCATCAGCTTTGAAGCTTGTTGGAGATTATTCAGATTCAGAAACAGACGAGAGTGGAGATGATGGAGAAAGCAATGCCGATAATGCAGATAGTGGCAATGCTCCAACTGCAATTTGTAAGTTACCATTGGAGTATAACTAAGTCACAATCATAAATTTGATTTCAATGCTTGAATGACATTTCTTATATTTAAGACATTTTTTTAAAATCATTATAATTATGAAACAATATGCAGTATCTAAACTGTTGTAAATATAAATATGTTTTAAATAGTTTATCTTCTTTTTTTATTCTTTTTAATCAAAAAAAAAATTTCTTTGATTTCATTCAATAGATGATGAATCAACATCAGATTCTGTAAATTTTGCCTCTGTCGAGGGAGAGAAAATTGATGAGAGCGAAGAGAAAGGTGTCTCTAAGATGGATGATGAATTGAAAAATTTTTTATCGGTGAGTTAGTCATTATGATTTTGATATTATGCATTTAAGACAGAAGAAAGATTTTTACATATATCAAAGATATACAATGTTCTACATTATCAAAATTCAAAATGTTTGGTAGTTCCAAATGACAAACTTAAAGAATACGGCAACAGAAGTTTTGGAAAGATCGGACCTTTAATGTGAAATTCTCTTCCGTCATCGGTGAGACTCGCACGTAATGATACAATTTTCAAAAATATATTGATTAACCAGTGAATCAGCTTTGTTATCTGTATAAGATAGGGCGTCCACTGCCGGTTTTAGTCAGCTGTGACTAGCAGGCTAAAAACTTGATTCTTCTGAGCCGGCCTATGACGTCACATTTTTAGCCTGCTAGTCACATGCGCACGGCTGACTAAAACCAGCTGTAGACACCCTACCTAACCTGTTCTAGCCTAAATTATTCATGCACTGTGTATATTATAAGTAAAGTAGGACAATATCTATAAACAATTATATAACTACGACGAAGGGTTATACCCGAAACGTAATAGTTATTCTGTATTGTCTATTATTATTGTTGAGTATTTATATAATTGTTTATAGACACTGTCCTATTTTACTTTCCATATAACCCAACAGTGGCTTTACTTTAATTTTATGTATATTATAATAATATATATTCTCTTTTTCCTCTTAATCTAGTAATCTTCACTAAATAATATATATCATATCTATGTACAATGTACTAGAATATGTATGTTAGTAATGTTGAGTTTTATTTAAGCGCCTTGAGACTTAGATAAAAGGCGCTATAGAAATGTACTGTTATTATTATTATTATTATTATTATTAATGTTGTTATTACATCATGAAGACAATTATTTTCATCATAAGTAATGTCAATTTGAAACCTATAATGATGGATGGTGAATTTTTTCCATTTTTTTGTTGAAATCATTTTAGAAATTATTCTTTTTCTTTACAACTGTTAAGTGCCCTCTACACTACTTCAAACGATCGTAGCGATATCCATGTGATTTGGAATCTGCGATGGATTGCTGTAGTGTGGATGGGAAAATGTATGATCATGGTGCTTTTTTTTTGTTGAGATCGCACATTTGATCACTTGCTTTGTTGAAAATCAAGCATTGCTTGGTTTTTTATTGCAGCAATCTATCGCCTGTGCAGCCAAGCTGTGAAAGTTTAAATGGGGTGCAAAATTTCTACATATCAAAATTGCCAAAACATATTCAAATCTGAAAATTTTTATAATTTTCATAACCAACGACCTCAAATCCGTGGAATCATCGCATACACAATTGATTTTAATTATTTATTTTTTTCCATGGAAACAAAATTATAGAATTTTATTTCATAATGCAAAGGGGAAAGGCATAGATCTAGTTTAGATTTCTAGCGTACAGTATTGAACGTCAAGGTGTCGGGTTGTGTAGAAAGAAGGGCAACCATAGGCATATATATCTAGATCTGGAGCCTGCAAGAAGATGAATATTTTTTTGCACGTCATCTTAATACTAATAATACACACCAAAGACACACACCCTGCAACACTATGTCGATTACGTTATTTTTTCACCCAAATAAACGGTTTCCTATCCTATCGTATTATAACAGCATAAAAAATCACTCAGATCTAGATCTCTACTATCCGCCATTTCAAACTAACAATTTGGTACAGATTAGTATAATATTAACAGGAAGCATTGTTATATCATTTTTGGCAATTTTCTTTTCGGCTGTAAGTGTTGATGCAAGCAAAAATCTGGAGTTCACAAGATACGATTGGGGGCAGCTTTATGGAAACAAAGAATGGAGTGATCTCCCTAAATTAATACAACATATTATTGTATCATTGGTCTCAAATCTAAAGAATCTTCTTCTAAGGGGTTGGGGGGACAGATCCGTTACGATTGAACTTACATCATTTGATTGAAATGGATAACTTGGCGTTTGGATAGTGTCAGAAAGACATATTGAACTGGTATTGATACCTGAGATTTTTATCTTTTGATGCACTTAAGATAGAATAAAGATTTGTACATAATATATTGAAGATATACAATGTTCTACATTATAAAAAAAAGATTTGTTAATCTACCAAATCATGATGATTGAAATTGGAATATGATATTGGAAATTTTTGGAAAGAAAAATGTATGAAATTGATTTAAGACCAGTGGCCATTACATCCATTTGATATAATGTTTGGAAAATTTTATTGTGAAATTTTAAGTGGTTATTAATAAATTAAGATATCCTTATTCAACAGCCCTTTATAGTTCATAACTTGCTAGAGAAAGAGGAGTTTAAGTTTCAGTCGAAGTTTAACAGATTATATCAATTAGTCAGATTACCGTATATGTTATTTTGTAGATTTCTATAGTACCGCAACATTAAACACCATTAACCCCGTCTATTGTTTAAGAATTGAATAACAACGATATGAATGACCCTATGAAATAGTATATTATGATCTTTATCACAAACTAGTCGCAGTGTCCTAGCTTAGTGACTCCCCTTTCCACACTGACACATAATGTAAAACATGTGCTTAACTTGCCACTGTTTATCTCTTTACAACTAAGTAATACATTTCTAGAACGAATTTGCTCAATGATTATGGATAATAGGACGTTTATCTCTGCTTTTCATTCTGCCCATAAAGATGGATACATTTATGAAATATGTTCTTCATTTTATTTTTAAATAATATAAAAATGTTATTTATTACAGGAAATTGAAGCCATTCCAATACCTCCAGACCTACAAAACACATCATCCCAACCCGTAAGCCGTAATGAAAGCCCCCAATCAATTCTTAGTCTTGATGCTTTGGTAGATGAGGCACCTGCTGAACCCAAATTCGAACAAACTTCAACTGTTCCAGTCAATAAGCCTGAGAAGAAAAAGCCAGAAATGTATTCTATGTTTATTAAAGGAGACACTGAATTTACAGATCACACTGAAAACAAGGACGCTGGTAAATCTGTCACTGAAGAAACCAATGAAGAGTTGAATTTTCCTGAAGGTGGGTTTTTTTTAATAAATTGACATACATGGTGAATTGCTATCATCAAAAATGGAGTGTATTAATTTGTAAAACAAATTCTTCTCTTTTCCTGAATTAGAGGAATTAATTTATGTAAATCTGCATTTATATTTAAACCTATCTATATTTATGTCTTGAAAAAAGTTTGTCAACCAAAATGTCAACTTTGTCTTGTTTTGTCTTTATTCCAATTGAGTTAGTTATGTGTTCTTGTTCTTCAATTTTGTTAGAAGTGGGTATTAGTACCGGTAAATTAAATCATCCTTACTCAGCAAACCTTTATAGTTCACAACTTGCTAGAAAAAGAGGAGTTTTAAGTTTCAGTGGGATGTTTATCAGCTTATTTATTATTTTGTAGAATTCTCTGGTACTTTAACATTAAACACCATTACCCCTTCTTTTGCTAGAATAGAATCATTATAGATGTGAATAACTTTATGAAACAGTAGCTAATTGGTTTACTGATATCTGCCTTTACTTCTGAAAAAAAAAATTAAATTACCTTTGTATGGACACACTAATCCATTTGTAAATTTATTATTATTATTATTATTTTATCAATGTTAAAATTTATTCACCCATGAAGCCCAGTTCATCTCGTGACTTTAACCCAAGAGAAGCTAGCGATGTTACCGGAAGAGCTCTCCCTGCTGTGAGGGGCTGCCACAGGGTTTGTTTACAAAAAATGGAGGTGTGGCAGAGGGTGAAGCTGATATTTTGACTAAAGTTGAATAGAGACTGATTGTGCGCATACGGGTGATGATAGACCTATAAAACCATACATTTTCTGAAAGCTTATAAAATGAGGAATTCATATTTATTAGTATTTTTCTCAAAAAACGCAAATTCAATTAGTTACAATTCATTATTTTATGAATTTTTATACAAAGCAAAAAAAAAATTCTAATCTACTCTAAACTAAGGCCAACTCACCAGGTAGAGAATGTAGTAATCCATCCCAAACACAAAGCAGAACACATCCTGGAAGTTAATCACATGTTAGAAATATACTCTGCCCTCTGAGTCCCATGAATCATTCAAAATATAATATGCACTGCATGAGATACATATTCCATTTTCAATGATCAGGTTGCAGGCTTGGGACTGCAGTAGCCCATTACAGAGTTAGTCCTGAAAAGGACTGTGTTTTTTTATTTCCTTCCTTTTCGCTCTAGAAAGAAGCCGCTTTCTTCACTGCCAGGCCTATTGTTCCTCATCACCAGCACCATCTAGATCCTGCCGTTTCCTCTTTAGGGCACGCTTGAAGTCCTTGCAGGTGTGATATATCTTGAAACAAGGTGTAGCATGAAGTCCCACATTACAGCAAGGGCATTCATACCTGGAGTGCATCCTTTTCTTTGGTTCAGAGCAAACAACACAATCTCGCTGAGGATGCTTGTTCTTGTTTCCTTCTTTTCGCTCAATAAGTTGAGGAAAGTGGCGTGCGGTCAACCGAAGGAGAGAGGTGTCACCTATGTCGATCTGTCTTCTGTTGAGCGGGGCTGGCATGAGACTGATTAGTTGTTTTGCCAGTTCCCTCCTAAAAAATCGATGCGTCAGCTTTTTAGGTGCATTGACTTTGTAGACAATAAATGCATTCAGCACTCCCAACATAAACATGTGGAAAAATGTCTTCTTCCACCACTTCAAGGTCCGGCGTTTGAATGCGTTGTAGGTGACCATTTGGTCACTTCTGTCGACAGCGCCCATAAATTTGTTGTAGTCATCGACTGCATGAAGCTTGTG
>JASKDV010196449.1:0-11187 GCA_032466395.1 Aegires albopunctatus
CGCTCCCTACGACGCCCTGGCCGGCCACAGTGCTTCGCGCGATCCAGATCGCGCTCTGCGCAGTCACTTCGTTTTTAAATGAGAGGGGAAGGAGGAAAACAGAGAGAGAACATGAAAATTGACAGTAGAAAAGAGAGAGAGGGGATGGAAGAAAACAGAGAGAGAGAGAGAGAGAAGGGGGGGAGGAAGAAAAGATGGGGTGGAAGAAAACACGAAAATTGACAGTAGAATATAGAGAGCGAGAGAAGGTATATTTTCATTTTCAACAGGTTTTCATAGTGACGTCACTTATATCTAGATTTAGTCCTTGGGTCTTTCAATTTCATTAGTCGGGTCAATCATACAAAAAAATTTTTCCCACTCGCATGGCCTATAGATCTAGATCCTAAATCTATTGTGCCAGTTCTATTTTTCTATCTTCTACTTTTAGACATGGGAAAATCTACAGCCTTTCAATTGCGATTTACTGTACATATGTTAATGTAGGGGTAATGCACATGATTATGAGCCAAGTTTACAAAAATAAAAATATGTAAACAGATAATTGATGTGAAGTGAGTCTCCAATAAGCGGAGATATGGACTATAAACCCATCTTTATCTTTTAATCAGCTTAAAACCCATATGTGACGCTGATGCTCTACTGTTGTATTTCGTAGCCTACAAACTACATACAATCATACATACAACCGGCTGATTATGACATCGATGAGTAGTAGTAGGCCTAGGATTACTGTTCACAGCACTGAACCGAAAGAGATTTCAGGGTAAAGGTCACTGGGCACGCACTCTCACCAGCTCATTTCGAACTTTAGCCGCAAGTTACGGTAGCTACCTGTCAGCATAATAGTCACTACCAAGAATTGAGTGGTAGCGATACTAACAGGCTTTGTAAATTTGGGATTAGCACGCACAGATAAAGATATTAGATTATTGTTCATTATGTCTTAGACTTCTCTTTGCCAGCAGTTGTTCTTAGTCTTCTATCTCTCTCTCGTCCCAACACTATATTAGTAATAGTTCTCAAACAAATATTTTAAAGGGTGACAGTTGTGTTTTAATCTATTTTTCGAGGATTATTTTATAGTGTCATATATATTACTATCGTAAAATGGATGTTACGTCGAGACTTCTAACTCACTTAAGCTGTGGTTCCAGTCGCCGACAATTGAGTTTCCCCCACCTTAAGTGTTCAATGTAATTTCAGAAGCATTGCCCAGATGGCATCAAAAGTTTCTTCAATGCAGGACATTGGCTGGTCTTGATCGAAAAGGTAACCTCAAATTGGTGAACTGAGTGCTTTTCTACTTCTACTTTAACTATGAGACACACTGCCGATGACATTCTCACAACCCTGTGCGTTGATGAAGAGAGCGCTAACTTCGATGAAGTTTTGGCAGCCTTCGACACACACTTGCACTATTTCCACTAGGGCTAAGTTCAACAAAAGGGTTCAAATGCAAGGGGAAAACATAAAACATTGATAACTTTATACAAGACCTACATGGACTTGCTCTCGATTGTAATTAAAGCTTTCTCAAAGAAGAACTAATCAGAGACAGAATCATAGTAGGTGTCAAAGATGACAAACTTTCCAAACAGCTGCAGGGGAAACAAAGCCTATCACTAAGCGAAGCCGCACAAATCAGTCGACAAGCTGAAGCACGCGATGAGAGCCAAAATATACTCTGCCCTCACATGGACCAGGTTCACCATGCCCAAAACATAGACGTCAAAAACATTTTGTTCATAATATAGACCAAAATCTCGTCCTCCACACTCAAAATGTGATTACTGTGGGAAAAAGTCTATCCCATGGACTTGCCCTTCATTCTTGCCCTGCAAAATCATGCACTTGTTCAGCTTGTGGCAAGAAGGGTCATTACAAAGCAGTATGTCGCTCACACTCACAGCCTAGAGTTCGACAATTTTTTAACTTAACGACAAGGATGACATAGACTTCTTGGGTGTATTCTCCAAGTTGACTCCGTGGACAGCAGTTTATATACAGTATAAATATATATATATATATATATATATATATATATATGTCAACGGCAAACCAACAACATGCAAACTCAATACCGGGCCGCTGTTTCCATTGTTTGGGAGGTATGGACACAGGGGAAAACACACCAATCATGCTACAAAATGCTGAAGGGTCCAGGAAATGTGTCTCTCTCTCCTTTCGGCATGCTGATTGCCAAACTGAGATGCAAAAGGAAAACCGTGAACAAAACCCTTTACTTTCTCGCAAACCAGCAGAGCCTTCTGCTGAGTCACTATGCGTACATCAATCTAGGACTAATTGTTGAAATAAATGATTTTGAAAAGAAATATGACAGACTGGAATTTTGTCAGGAACTTCTGACACTCTTCATAGGACTAGGAAAACTAAAAGATCAGTATTGCATAAAACTTTGCGGCAACATTCCACCCGTATGCATCTACTTAGCGTGCAGAATCTCTTCACCCTCTACTGCCTACAGTCAAAAAAGAAATCGATTTCTTGCTAGCTGACGGTGTCATCTCTCCTGTTACTGAACCTACAGCATGGGACTCGGCTATCGTCACAGTACCAAAAGCAAATGGGTCTGTCCGCATATATATGCATTGTAACGAACCTCAACAAAGCCGTTCTTAGAGAAATGCATCCGCTTCACTTCATTGACAAAGACCTAGCAAAGCCCGACGATCCAAGTTTTAAACAAAATTGGATGCCTGTAATGGATTTTGGTAAGTAGGCTATCTGACGTTTCTCACACTATTTGGAAGACTCTGCATGAACCACCTTCCTTCTGGTATTTCCTTCGCACCGGAAATATTTCAGAAATGAATGTTAGAAATCCTCTCTGACATGGATGACATAATTTGTCACATTGACGACATCATTATACACATGCCAGACATCCACACTCAAGACCAACAAGTTGGAGCGGTGCTACAACGATTGAAAAATGCAGAACTCACTCTCAATGAGAAGTGTGAATTCTATAAAACATCATTGATCTCTTTATGTGGCATTTTAATCCAGGCTCCAAGGCCAGCATATGTGGTTGCATCAATGGCTGATCCATCTGTATAGGCATGGATCCATGTTGTTGGGTATGTATTTATTGTCTCTAAGGCTATGCTCTTAAGTGCAGATAGATTGCTTTGTTTATTTACTGTCTCATCTGTAATTAAATTTCGACGATAGGCTTGATGATATAAAATCCTTAAATTGTGGGATACGATTTGTGATAGTGGAAGACTGTTCATTTGTTGGTAAGTTTGCTTTCCTATTTTTTATGTCAATGGTGGAGGAGAGATTTCTTCTTCAGTCTAGTTTTTCTAACCCAACTATCTGCTATATCTTTGAAGGGTTGTCTTTCTTCCATTCTTTTGTACCGTTCCACTGATTTTAGGACTGCTGTCTCTCTCTTATCCTCAAAGGTTCTACATTTGCATTTATTTCGCAGGCTGCTGTTGGAGAGCTGCGAAGACCACCGCAAATAAATCGTAGGGCATTGTTTTGAATTTTGTCTATATATTCTAGTCTTTGTACTTTCTGAAGCTATCATTTGTAGTGCATTGGCGTATTCTATGGCTGATTGTACATAGCCGATGAAGAGGTTTCTAAAGGGTGTTCTTATCAGTTCCCCATTTGGTGCTTGCCAATCTCTTCAGCAGTTTAAGCGTTTTATTGGCTTTTTGGACTATGTTGTCCACATATGCTTGTTAAAGTTCAGCTGCTGATCGAGAGTAACACCTAGATGCAGAGGTGAAAGCTATCAGTCAAACTGTAAAAACGATCAAAATAGAAACGGAGCTGAACAATATCCAAGATTCCAACATTGTAATAATTTCAGACTCATTATCAGCACTCCAGGCAATAGACAATTGGAATTCCTCAAGCACAGTCACTATACTATAAATGAATTAAATAACAAACTCAATTCATGGGTCACCTTGCAATGGATTCCTGGCCACACAGACATCCAAGGAAATGAAGAAGCAGACACCTTGGCAAAAGCTAGGAGTGTCCAATCACAACAAGAAACATCTGTGAGCTTACACAATGGCTGAATGAGTGGGCATTAGGCAAAACTGGACAAATCTTCTTCAAACATAGGGCAAAACCAATACACCCTTCAAAAAGAACCCTGCTTTAACAGACAAGAGCAAAGCTCAATATTTCAACTCTACACAGGTCACTGCAAACTCAAAAAACACTTGAGCGGCATCCGAAAATAACACCAACCACTATGCAGACTCTGCCAAAGAACATAAGAAACAATACACTGCACCATCATCTTTTTTAATGCATCCACCTCAGAGAACTAAGACAACAGCTACTACCACCAAATCCTACCATCTACAATAGCCTATACTCCTCTCCGCAACAACCAAAGAATACACAGCAAAATATCATAACCTGGGATTGGCTGCTGAAAAGGGACGACGTCCAGCAGTTGGGGATCAGTAAAGAAAGTAAGTAGAGTAAGTATAAAACGCCATTTAGTTTTTAGGACATATCGTCGATGTTTCAGGCATTCATGCAGATGAAAAGATTGTAGAAGTAGAAGCAATTCTTCACATGCCTGCACCCACCAACATAACGGAATTCCAACGTTTCTTGGTCGCCACCATTCATTCATCTGAACCATGAGATTTTTAAGGCAGTAATAAATTGTTCGATGTCTACCATACCAAGACCCCGATGGCACAATTGCTGTTTTATAATAGTAATGATAATAAATGCATTTATATAGCGCCAGGGACTATCCACCATACAGTGCTCAGTGGCGCTTTACTATGACATAAAAGGTTTCATTTAAAATATAATGTTAAAAGAAAGATTAAGAGGGAGCAAAGAGGTGTCTGATGTGATCAGGTTTACCTTTCCAGATAAATGTACATAAAATATTTTTTCTAGGGTTTGTATCATTTTTTTGTTTGTTTTTTGGGTTGGGAAGTAAAATCAAATGTACAATTTTGGATTTAAAATGAGTGAATTGTGAATTATTACTATCTGAGTAAGGTCATGGTGAGACCATTGTTCAATTTCTCACCTTATTACATCTAATTTTGGGGTGATATTATTGTCTATGATGATGTTAAGATCAACTGAAAGGTTTATACCCAAGAGTGAAAATGTTTCCAGATTCCACTCAAAATTCATATGTTGCATATGCCTAAATAAATTGTGGAGTTCTTGGGCATCCGAACCATAGGATTTTCGTCTTATTTAAGTTCATATCAAACCCTGTCATCCTTCCAAATCTTAAAATAGTTTGTATACATTTCTCAAAAGAGTTTTTTGATCCCTCCTAACATAAAAATGTATCATCAGCAAATTGGCTAATCTTAATTTCAACAATATATAGCTATTTAGCTCTTGATATCAGTATCATTTTGTATCATGTTTGCCAGCATTTCGCTACATATTAAAAATGGGTATGTGAGATAGGATCACCCTCTCAATATCGAACAGGTTGACACATTCCAGTTTACCCCTATTCTTATTTTTATAATGTTGGTGAATGTTTTGATCCAGTAGATTAATGATTGCCCGAAATTGAAAAATGTAAGTGTTTTACTTAGAAATGACCACGAAATTGAATCAAAAACCTTTTCAAAATCAATTAAAATTAAAAGCCCCCTTTTGTTCTTCATTTTAAAATAGTTTAGAATATCGTGCGTAGGTTAATCGAAATTGTCTCTAGTGAATCTGTTTGATATAAATCCTTATTTGGTCTGGGTTTATTTTTGAAGGCATTATATTTAAACTCTGTTTGCAATTGCCGAAGCCGCAGTTTTATAAGAAACATTTATCACTGATATAGGTCTCCAATGTTTTACATATTTTTGGCAATTGTTGCTTTTTAAAATACAAGTTATAGTTATAGACTCATTCTCTTTGTGTAATAGATAATTTTACCCTCGTGGAAGCCAACATTTATAGAGTTGTTGATCAAAATATCCCCAAGGTCTCTCCAAAAAACGTTATTAAATTCCACCGTAAAGCCATCACTACCAGGACTTTTAATATTTTTCATAGCACCAAGAGCATTTGTAGCTTCTCTACATGATGTTAACGGACGTTACATGAAATTAGACTCGTCATCTGATAGTTTTGGTACATTATTTTCTCAAAGGTTGTGATTTCAGTTAGGTTAATTTTTTTGCTTAAATTCTCTCGAGAGGAGTAACGAATTCGGTAATAAAAAAATTCACTTCATCTTTGATCATTGTTTGCTGCTAGTCTCTTCTGTGGATTCCAAAATAAGGCTTGAAATTTGTTAAGAACAAAAATTCTTATTTTTAAGATTGGAGAAGTAAAAGATGGTTTTTCACCATACTGAGCCATCAGGCTCTTTATTGAATTAAGTTACCTTCTAGTTTTTTGATTTTAGATGTAATAAAGTTTCCTTATTTTATCCAGTTCTAGTTCAAGTTCCAGCTTTTCGGGAAAATTGTCTTCAAGAAGTTTTATTTTAGAACTTGATGTTTTAGTTTCTTGTTCTTTGAATTGTTTTAATTTCTTTGAAAATAATAATGACATAATTCTTAATTTTAGTAAGATCATTTCAAAAAGTAATTGAAGGTTTTTGAAATGGGTTGAAAAATATCATTTGAAATGTTTTGAATGTTATTATTGAAATGTCATGTAATGAAATGGGCACATTTTCTTTTTTGCTCCAGAAGTCACTCTTTAACTTCTTTAATGTAATTTTCATTGTTGATTTATTTGTAATGAGTTTTTAAATTTCCACAAGATGTTCTTTTCTTTAAAGTTAAAGCTTTAAGAAATTCTATATCCAAACACCAATAGTGATTGATCTGAGCAGTATCAGGAAGAATTCTTTCTCTGTAACTGAAATTGCTCAATGATTCTGATAAAAAAAAAAAGATCTTGCCATTTGTCATGGGCCATTCCTTAATTTACACTTCCAGGTAAAGATTTAGTTCTGCTATCAATTCCAAGACCCTTTGATGCGCATGGGGCCATTTATATTTTTGTAATTTTTAGTATCTAATTTCTGATGTAAAACAAGGCTCCAGTCACCAACAACTGTTACTACTATTAGTATATTATTAATACATGTACCTTACTTCTTAATAGTTTCTTTAATTTTTTCAAAGAATAAGGGATTATATCCCACTTGGGGTATAAATGTTAACTATCGTTTTTTTGTCTGTTATAAATGTTCAATAAAAGATTTAAAAAATCCCCTCATTATTGTCACAAAAAATATGATTGACAGTAAATTCAAAATTATTGTTGAATAAAATAACTACTCTCTGAGATTGGGTTGAATATTAACTAATATAAGATTATAATCCCCATTCAGAACACAGTTTTCTCAATTTCTTTTGAAACGTGAGTGTCGAAGACAAATTATAGAAAGCTTTTTGCTCCTCAAATAATTCATTACATCTCTTCTTTTCTTGGGATCGTTGGTTACCAATCCCTGACAATTTGATGAGCAGATACTGATATGTTCGTTTATTGTTGATATAATATTACAATAATGTATTGATAACGAAATGTTATTAACTGCTTGGAAGGATTTCGAGACTCAATCTCCCAGGGAAATTTCACTTTAAAATGAAAATGGTGTTTATGGTGGTTTCCTATTTCATTCAGTTAAGATTCGTCAAGCACAAATTCCCATAATAACTGCAAATGTTACAGTACAGGTCATCACACTTATATATTGAATTTTAAAAGATTTATGATGAGAGTTGTCAATGATATGTTTGGGGAGAATGATCCATTCTGAGATTGTGCGAAGGAAAAAAATGTTCTTGTATATGTCTAACATATATAACACACACACACACATATATATATACAGTGCAGTCCGCTTAAGATAAACTCCTTGGGACACCAGAATAAAAGTTTATCTTATCCATTTTCAAGAGAAACAAGCTTTCAATTGAAATTGAGAACTGACACAGTGCCTTTGGACACCCCGTAATTCACGGCAATTTCATTCTGCTTCATTGACTTGCCATCTAGATCTACATCCTTTTAATAATCAATCATGAAAATATAATCCAAGAACTAAACCATATATGCAGTCCAAGAAAAAAGCGCATTAGAGGTCAATTAGGAAGGAATATCATTGGGAACACAAGTTTATTTGAGCAACAATTTATACATAACTGCCATTTTAGTCTCCCAGTCCCTTTTTTAACATGTCATGTATTTTTAATTTCTTTATTGAATAAATCCATGAAAATGCTGCTTTTGCTTCAGTTTTGTTGATATCTGTGATAAATATCAACAAGGCACACAAAAGCATCTCTTGTTTATTTTTGTTCAAAGCAAAATAGGATTTATTTTTTTTTTAAGTATAATTAATTATTGTTAATTTCTTAATGGTACTATCTTTTAGGGGGAAACCAACGTGAAAAGGCAAGGGAAAAGGCCCAGAAGAAAAGAGATGAAGATAAAAAGAAAGCAACCTCAAGTGCAAAGGGAGGCAACAAGGGCACTTCATTGGAGGAGCGTCGGCATAGGTAGGTTATGATTTTTTACTTTGCTTATAGAACTATTATAGGGCTGTTGGCATACAAAATATAACCAGTATTTTATCATTCAACCTTTGCAGGCCTTTTTAGTGTTTGGCAGGTAAATTTATGTCTGAAAGTGAACAACTTGCAATCGGGAAAAGGCTTACAATGTTAATCATAGGCTAGGTATTTTTCAAAGGTCACATCGTAGCAACGGTTTAGAAATATTGTCATGAAATAACAAATGCAAAGTACTCAGGAATTAAATGTTCCATTGAATAAGCCAACAGTTTTCCTTAATGTAAAGGATTTTCTGTTCACTGACTTACACTATTTGCATCTGTTGTGGGACGTCTCACTCCTCAACAGTTAAATAGAATTAGATGGCGTAACTCATTTCTTTAGGGTGAAGAATTGCGGGGTGATGAAGAGTTAACTTACATGATTTATAAATCTTAAGATGTTTAAAGATAATGCAATGAATTTTATCAATATTTCAATGAAAGCATTTTTATTTTAAAATATGTATACAATGTATACAGTAAGTTCTGCCGATAAGCACTGTCGTTGGGAGAAGGTTGGAATGTGCTTTCCGCCGATCTCTCTCTCTCTCTCTCTCTCTCTCTCTCTCTCTCACACACACACACACACACACACACACACGTGCATGTATACGTAAACACATACTTACAAGTTTACACCGTTTCTGCATGTCGAGACAATATCGACCTACACTACACTTGACAAGGCCGTCGCTGATTGTTTACCATCAGCCGGTGAAAATTAAGCACGCGGCGTCCTCTACTCGCTGTATGTCGCAATACATAGAGTTGGAGAGCGAGCGAGCAAGAGTTGGAGAGTGGGTGAATGAGTAGGAGAAAGAGTAAGAAAGGGTGAGAGAGAGAGAGAGAATGGGAGTGGGGGCAAGAATAATATATATAGAGAGAGAGAGAATGGAGGGGGGAGGAGCCCGAGAGGGCAAAAATAACATATAGAGAGAGAGGGAGCATGAAAGTGAGAAAGGTTGAATAGTTTAATGATTCTCATCCATTTTTTAACTTCATTGAGACAATTTTCTAAACATGAAACTATGCCGGTAATATCTTTTGCATCGACAAACTTATAAATCAGTGCATCATCAGCATACAGAAACTGTTATCATGTTGTCTAGATCTAATTACATTAGCCAAAGGTTGGGTAATACAATGTATCCAAAAGCGGACCAAGGACATCCCCAGCCCCTTGGGGAACACCACAATCTAGTATAAAAGGATTTGATACAATGTTATTAAATAAAACTAATTGGGTGCATTCTGACAGGTATGACTGAAACCAATTCAAAAAGTTTCCACCTAAACCATACAAATCTGCAAGTTTGATCAGAATGGAATACAATATAGTCGATTGTGTCAAACTAAAATCATTATTTTGTTTTCATTTGCAGCATGCAAAAGATGATTATTATCATCATCATCATTGATAGATAAGCCCAGTGATAAGATGTATGTAACTAAAAAAAAAAAGAACGAACAATACTTTAAACTAACTCCAAAAAGTAAAACTAGAAAACCTAAATTTTCAGTTCCACATTAAATATATTTGTTCTGATAATGAAAATGTATATGCATGTATAAAATAGGTATAAATACAATATAATTATTCACTCTTGAAACAAGATGTTTAGCAGTAACAAGTGCAATAATAATAATATGATATCATTGAAATAGTAGTTAAAATTTAGAATCCGCAAAGTTAGCATGGTAGAGTTGCACGAAATTTATGAAGATATGAAGTTAAAAAGGACATTATAGTCTGTAAGGCTCATTAATTCGAACGTAACGTCTAACTAGAGCATGAATCAAAGTTACAATACGAATAAAAGAAATTTACTAAATCAAATTTAAGGACAATACATTATGATGAAATGACCTTGACTGAAGATAGGTCAGAATGGACACACTAATGTGAATCTAGAATGTATTTGCAATTTTTAGTTCATAACTGGATCAAGTATGATAAATTGTTAGTTTGGTGTTAAAAGAATAAATGACAATATATGTATATATAGGTCTGACAGCAGTAAGTGAACACCAGTTCATCCATTGAGATCATGAGATCATCAATGAAAAGATAAGTGAAATCACATGGGATATCATGAAAAGATAATCATCATCATTATTATTATTATCATTATCACCATCATCATTAGTTTTCATTAGTATATTACTTAATTATTATTATTGTGTTGTTTGTTTTTTCCTCAGAGATGCTGAAATTATGAGAAATAAACAAGAGAAGAAGCAAGAAGATAGTGGTGCTGTTGGTGGGGCAGCGAAATAGCCCGCAGCCCCTCTCATCAGTCTCCTCTGGCACAATAACACCAGTGTTAGATTTTCAAACACCTGATTCATCATTCTTTGTAGTACTATCAACTGCCTATAAGAACTTCTTAAGAATAACAATAGAGACACTTTTTACTATAACTATATAAAGCGTTACCATTAATTAGAATATGATTTATTTTACTGTCTTAATTGCAGCTTCTTTTTTTTCATAAAGATAAAAATTGTTTAAATTTTTTTGAATTAGAACAGACATATCTTTCTTTTCTTTTTCTCCTTCTCTCTCTCTCTCTCTCTCTCTCTCTCTCTCTCTCTCTCTCTCTCTCTCTCTCTCTGTGTCT
>JASKDV010196460.1:0-11187 GCA_032466395.1 Aegires albopunctatus
AAGCCCCAAAAATGCACTACAATGCAAAGACCACCCAGGATTTTCCTAACGCCCTTTGTGTACAAAAGTACTCGGTCTTTCTAATTAACAAGTGACCCTGACAGTATAGTCGAGCAATGCACACACATGGTGGAATTACAGTAAGATGTAGCTTAATGAATAATATAATACATACATGTATTAATATGTTAATATTTACAAATAAAATAAAATTATTAAATCACTAAATGCAATTTTATGATGAATGAAATAAAATATATTTTATATATCAGATCAGTATCAGTAGTAATTTTAATTTCAAAACAGTTGATAGCCTACATGTTTGCACTCTCTTTACCATAAATGTCAATTAAAGTCAACAATAATTTAAAGCATTTTATTGAATCCTAAATTAATTATGATTCAAAACTCAATTATCTCAATCTCAGTTTTACTAGCTAGTAGCTGTATATCATGGAGTATGGAGGCCTTAAGACAGATCGTTAAAAATTCATGTACATCATGTATGATGTCATAAAAAATGCTCTTACTTACATTTATAAATCAAATGCGACAAATTTATAGTAAAATACAGTAGCCTTCTTAAACGTTTTTGGGTTTTGTTGGGTTATTTGTGTAGGTTCGGTTTTGTAAGGATTTTCTTCTTTTTTTTCCTTACACAAAAAATAACATCTATTTATTTCAAACTCAAATAAATAAAAATTCCACTTATTCGTCCCAGAAGGGAAATTTGTCTTTTGGTATTTACCATCACCGAGCGTGAGGCTTAAACTTAAGAACAGCGCCGCAAACATAGGAAATTTGTGTAAATAACCTTAACAAAGAGTTAAACACTGTGTCTCCAATGAGATTCGGACCCCCCATCTTTCACATGCAAGTCCAACTGCTTGACTGTTCAGCCACTGAGCCATTATATTGTACTGTAACATTTTGAAAATTTAAATTTTACTTCTAGCAATAAGCCTACATTTAGTACATTCGTTGACAATTAACAAGAAATCAGATTGACAGAAAACCAGGTATGGTGGCTTAAGTGGGCACAAATCAATAGTTTTAGGATAAAAATAAAGGCAAACATAATTCTATAAAACTTTTATGTTGGATGAGGCTATACAATACAAGTACAAGACAATGTATAGTATAATAATGAAAGATGTCAGTATTTCGTCAGTCACCTGCTTCTCACTTCTCTCACTCTCACTTTATTTCTTTTTTCTTCTTCCTAGTTTTAGTTTTAGTTAGTCTGGGGAAAGAGGTTTTGACTTATCTTTTTGTATTGAATTGTTTACATTTGAATCTTTTTTTAAAAAAGGCATTAGAAAACAGAACATGGGCAACATTTTTAAAAAAGAATGAATTAAAAATAAAACAGTGAATATAATTAAAAAATAAGGCCATAAAACAAAAATGGGGGCTTATTGTATAATATAGACTGCCCTCCTTAATCCGGATCCCTCTGTTATCCGAATGATTTTCTGGGAACGGATTTTGTTCTAATTTTAATTACTTCTTTGTAAATTTGTATGCTAAATAGGAAATTCAACTTCCGAATCCGGACCCCCCTTTTTTTGGGGACGAATAGCTACTTTTACCTCTCTAATCCGACCATTATCTCCACATCAACAGCAACCGACGAACTTTCATGTATCTTATATTGATGTCTGGTTTTCATTTGTCTGGTGGTCATTTCTAAACACAAACATATACTGTATCTCTTTTCGTACCTTTTGAGACAGGGACACGGTGACACATGGTTTCGCACCAGGCTTATCAAGAATCAAGACGGGAACCAGAAGAACTGTTCTCACATCTACACGTAGGTGATAACTGATCCCAGACAGGCCTATTATCTTCATATTATCGAGCCGTGACATTCACTAGACTTGTGGCGGGTGATAGTGATAGCGTAAACTTGTGAATGACCAGCTGACATAAGTTGTCGATCACCGCTCGAAATGGCTCCACCCCATCTCATTCGATGCGATATCATTACGTGTTCCTTTTGACAAATCATATTGTCTGTTTGATCATTGATAAGCGGGTATGATTACAATTGCTTTTTTAAATTGATCTAAAGCTTGGATATTTAGTCGTAGCTCGCAGACCTTTTCACCACTAACTAGACCCTAGGGTTAACTTTGTGTCCCAGTTTAAGTCTATACATGATGTCGCCAAAGCGAAGAAAAATAGAGATATCCCTTGGGATGAAGCCCGAGTTGGTAAAAAAAAAAAGAAGACGATAACCCAAAGATGACGATAGCGGAGCTACATACAATATTTTGTTAAAGAGAAGCTTGCCCTTGAAATCAACAATCAGTGGTATAACGACAGCTAAGAAAGACTTCGAGTACAGCAATGGTAACGTTTGCTTTGTTGACTGCTTCTCTCTCCTCTCTCTCTCTCTCTTACGTATAGTATACTGTAGCCAGTGCCACTTCAAATGCACCCGATTTACATACTATACGTTCTGAGGTTCTCTCTCGTATGAATATGCAATTATAATTATAATTCTCTAATCCGAACAAATTGCCGTGACCGGACGTGTTCGGATTAGAGTGGGCAGACTGTACAAACATGACCATGATGTGCTAAAAAAATTACATGCTAACACTAACAGTAGTACGAGTAAATTTTATGTGTATGGTGCAGTAGAAGAAGCCTGTTTAAACCGAAAATGGCTAATCTGAAAAAATTGGTTAAACTGAAAAGAATTGTTTCATTTTTTTAAATTATTATTTCAATAAAATGTTAAGTTAAATAAAGCCCTATGTTTCAACCCATGTGTGGGTGGGGTACTGGTACCCCCGAGGTAGTTTTTATTTGTTTTGTTTTTTTTAGTTTTGAAACGCTTTATTCAACTTTAACTTTAAGTGCAAAATTTTCTCTGAAATTTTCAGTATTCCTCAAAAAATCATTCTTTTAATATGAAACAAGTAACCTTTGCAAAATTTATTGCAAATGATTCAAACTAATCAAACGTAGCCACCCCATTCAATATGGAATCTATGGATGTGTATAGTTTATTCTCTTTATGAAACATGGGGTCCCAGAGTACCCCATTCGTACGAATAGGGATATAATGATCTTTTCACTCTATACATATATATTTATATGTGTTATATATATATAATTATATACAGTAACAGTGCGGTCCGCTTAGATAAACTCCTTGGGACCTGAAAAAAAGTTTATCTTAAGTGACTTTTAAAGCAAAGTTTATCTTATCCATTTTCAAGGGAAACAAACTTTTAATTGTTATAGTTATAGAACAGTTATACTATTATAGGCTCGTTTTGTGATAGACTAGCATCTTATGTCTAGATGTACTAAAAATGAGATTCAAACTGTAGAGTGAAGAATGAAAAGTACAATAGTACATGTAAGTGTAACACAGTAGGCCTACTGCACGCGGGCGTAGCCTAGACAAAGAAAGTGAGAGAGGGGAAACAGATCAACCTAGGCCTACTAGAGTATCGCGTTGGCACAGTTGTTCGTGCGTGCACAACCCGTGTCCCTCTCTCTCGGTCCAATCGTGGTGTAAACAGCACAGGTGATCCAGTGTGAAACGGTCGAACGTGCGTGCATCTGATAAGGGTCAGCGTTGATGTGTGGGGGTGGGGAAAGAATGCCGCTGTGGCAGAGAAAAGCTTTTTAAAGCGGATCAAGATCGATTTACATTTATTTAAAACGGACTTCGATTAGTTGGCATTATATAAGAAAAAAATTGGGACCGGATGAAATGTTTATTTTAAACGAGAATTTATATATCTTAAAAGCGAGTTTATTTTATGTCGACTGCACTGTATGCAATATGATACTGATACATAATGAGTTACACCATTCGTACTATTAGTATTTTTTCCCTACATGAAATATGGGGTACCTGAGTTACCCTATTCGTACGAATAAAAAAAAACCCCACGACATACATTTGTAAGTACAACTAGGGTTAATACTTTATACCAAAATAAAAGCAAAGGTCACTTGAATTTGAATTATATTGGTGTACATAGAACTGTTTGATAAAAATATTGCAGTATTATTTCATGACATTGACAAAACAGGAAATAATGCATATATAATGTTGGAGTAGGATAGTACAAGAAGTGGGCCTACTGCTACCACTTTACTATGAAATTAAAATTACAGATTATTATGTAAAAATAGAATCATGTTGACATTTTTTGGCTTCAGCATTGATCTCCTTTCAAACATAGAATCTCCTGTCTTGGTGAAGAGTCTATCTGTAGGTATTGAAGTGATAGGTACAGTCATGTATTTTAAAGCTACTTTGCACAGGTTAGGATATAGTTCCTGATGTTGCTTCCAGTAGAGAAGTGGGTGTTCTTCATTTGGAACAGGTCGTGAATCCCAGTAGCGCTGAACTTCACGACTTTCTGCTGAAGGTATTTCTCTTTTTTCCTGTTCACCGTTTGTCATAACTGTCAGGTATTTCCAGAAAACTCCTTCCCCTGACTCTGAAGCAGCTTGCGAAGAGTCTGACTCCGCCGAACTTTCAATCAAATGGGAGACCTCAGACATGATAATTTGTTTGGAAATATCTATTGCATATTTTTCCGCAAAAAGAAATGATTTAAACCGAGGATCAAGTAATGTGGCAGTAACTATCCATTCGATTTCTTCAACTTTGCCAAAGCTTTCAACGAGACGCTCACTGAGATTTCGTGTCAATGGCTCTTTTGCTTCAGTGAGGGAACTCATCATAGTCACTAAACCCTTGATGAGAGGAAGAGCCATTCCTATGTTGTTACTCTTATCTGAAGACAAAGTCTTTGTGGCTTCTTCAAATGGCCTTAGTGAAGAGAGAATCAATTTTATGTTGTTACTTTCATAGGAAGATAAGCGTTTGTCTCCCATATTGTGCAAATCCAGGACAGCATTGATGGCATCTATTTGATCATACAGCCTCTCAAGCATGTAAAATGTACTGTTCCATCTTTTTTGAACACTGATGACAAGCTTAGGTTCAGATATCTCTAAAGCCATTGATTTGTGCATCGCAAGCAGATGTTCTGTTGCTTCAGTACTGTGTTGGAAATAACTGACAATGCTATGAATTTTCTCAATTAGGTCAGTAGTTTCTTTGTCAGCAGCAATAGCATTGAAAACCACAAGATGAATCAAGTGACCAAGGCATGGCACATAAGCCCAAGGAAGGTGTTCATTGGCAAGGATCGTATTTGTTTCGACATCTGCTACCATAACTGTAATCTTCTCAGAAATATTCCACTCCCCAACGACTCGTTGGAGCTCGCTGGAAATCTCTTTGCCTGTAGGATCCCCGAAGAATACAGTTGTTGATAACATTACTGATTCAAGAGACCATACCGCTGTGGAGATATAATGAGCAGTGACACTCAAGTATGTCTCTTGATTTCGAGGTGACCACATTTCAGTTGTTAATGCTATGTGATGAGCTCCTTCAAGTCTTTTCATGACTTGCTCAACTGTTTCTTTGTAAAGGTTTGGCAATAATTCCTTCGAAATAATTTTTCTGGTAGGGATTGTGTACTGGGGATCTACTACAGACATGAAGTCTGAAAAGCTTTTCCTTTCAACAACTGATAGAGGTAACAATTCCGAAGCAATCATGGCAGCTAATCTGATGTCCAGATGTTTCCTCCTCTGGATTTGGTTGCTCTTAACTTTGCCTGTTTTATCTCTCAACCACTGTTTCGTTACCAATTCATCTGGATCAGTTCCTGTCTGAGAAAATTGGGAGTTGTCTCGAGCTATGGCCATTGTATCAATTTTATGTCTGCCTTTCAGATGTCGGTGAAGTGTGGTGGTAGATCTGTTCTTTATTTTTAGGACTATCCCACACACTTTGCAAAGACCCTCTCGATTTCCTGGCATTAACGCAAAATATTTCCAAACTACTGATGATCTCTTGGGTCCACCAATACTGATAGCTGTCTTCATTTCTTCAAAGTTGACAGGTTCTAATTCAACAGCTGTGAACTGTTCTGTACCACGAGCAGGGGTACCAGTACCGGTAGGCATCTGCTGTTGTTTGATGTTGATATCTTTTGAATCGATTGGCGGTTGATCAAGATCGGTTTCAGTTTGAATTTGATTAGACTGGACGAAAACGTTACCTCGAGGAATGGTCATCGTGTCGATTTTATGTTTTCCTTTGAGATGCCGGTGAAGTGTTGTGGTGGATCTATTATTGATTTTCAGAATAGCGCCACACACATTACAAAGAGCTTGTCGGCCTCCTGGTAATTCATCATAATACTTCCAAACTGCCGATGACCTCTTGGGACCACCTGTGGTCTCCATTTCTTGGAAATTATCGAATTGAATCGCGGTATCAATACAAGTACACGAATGAAATGTATCTCAAGTCAAACTCAAACTCAATCTCAAACTCAAGTCAAACTCAAAATAATAATAATATGGCGACTGAGGTGTCAGTGTGTCAAGTCGAGTTCTGAGTGTGTTTGTGTGTTTGTGAGTTGTCAGCAAACCGGCCAATCATAGGAAGGTAATGAAGTTCTCGATACTTACGGTAGTAGTTCATTTGATTTTTTTTTGTAAAGTAAGCATCAATTACTTAGCAATTATAAGTACTAATTATACAACCTTTTTCTTTGTACATTATTTCCTGTAGACACAAAAGAATTAAACATTTAAAAGTTATAATAAAAGTATTGAAAATACCTTGGGAACCTACAGTTCGAAACATCATATCGATACCCATAATATGAGGAACATCCGGGCAACGGACGAGGACGACAGCTCGCGGTCCCTATTGGCTCGAAGCAAAAATAAATCATGCCCCGATGAAACCGTGATATAGAGGCCAATGAAAGAAATAATGGGTGTGCTCGTAGTCGTAGCCTATTCGGGGTCGCTTGTTTTTAATTGGTTGTTTTTATCACGATGGTATGGCTTACCTTATCAAAGTGAATGTACACGTACTATCAAAGAAGTAAGCTAACATGCAATAGTAAATATTATTACGTGTAATGGTAATAGAAACCGGAACATTAGGAACCAAAATGTTCCACGAAAGTTCCACGGAATTAGGCTATTCTGAATAGTATACGTTGAATTTGTCTCCTTCGAGCATTTAATCAACCAAGGCTATTGCATTTTTCTTCTTCTTCTAAATTGTTGAGTTGTAGAGAAAATATAAAAATTCCTTCTAATTCTTGAATTATGAGCGTTTAAAAATAGAAAGAATATAACTTATGCTTTAAGCGCTTTCTGGGGAATAAAACAGCAATAAAAGGTAATAAACAAACAGGCTAGGCCTACTCATATTTGGGTAATTTTTCGAAGTCTTGCAAAGCTTTAACATGTAATTTTGTGAAATTATAAAGATTGGATAGCGGAGAGGGGCCGAGAGATAATAGTAAGAATAGCAATATGCATCAAAGGGGAAACAATTCTGATGCCGTACCGATGAAGCATCCACGAACCGATACAAACAATAAATAAATATTATATTACAAGACGACCTACATGTATGAGTTTTGTAACTCTCTTTTTTCATGGGACGTAGGCATACAAACAATAAATTATGCTTGTAACACCCAATGTAATAATTCATCAAGATAAAAATAAGAATTATCAATTATCTAAATAGCAGAGAAAAAGGAACCCAACAAACATACAGTATAATAAACTGGCGAAACGTCTATTGTCAGTTTATCTGTTATAAATTTAGTTTAAACAGATTTCCCTCTTTAAATATTGATTTAACTCTAGACCAAACAATGACGTTATTATACATTTATTTAACACTCATGGGTTTGATATATTATGTGAACTATCTCCATTGGTGTGACAGTGATAGTCAACCTCATGGCATTTTGAAGGTTACAATGTTGACGACATTTAATTTTAACTGTCTGCTAAGTGCGAAACAGTTGCTTTTGATTTATCTACAAATGTATAAATTTTTATTTGTTTTTGTTTTGTTTTGTATATTTCTTCCATTTTCTTTATACATGTTATTACTTTCTTCTTTAGAATTGACTGTTTTGAGTTGGATTATAAATAAATGCATGGTTATTATAATTGCATGGTTGATTGAATCGGTTTATGGATTATTCATTAATTGCATGGTTCAGTCGGTTTAGGGATAATTGCATGGTTGAATGGGTATATGGATTATTCATGCCTGAATGGCTTTATGGATAATTCATGGCTGAATTGGTTTAAGAATAATTGCATGGTTGAATGGGTTTATGGATAATTGATCGATTGAATGAATTTATGGATAGTTGTTTTGTTGAATGAATTTATGGATTACTAGTTGGTTGAATGGGTTAATGGATAATTGCATGGTTGAATGGATTTATGGATAATTTATGGCTGAATGGGGCTATAGATATTTTTATTCATGGCTTAATTGGTTTATGGATAATTCATGGCTGAATTGGTTTAAGGATAATTCATGACCGAATGGATTTATGGATAATTGATTGGTTGAATGGGTTAATTGATTTTTTGATGATTGAATGAGTTTATAGAATATTTGATGATTGAATGCGTTTATGGATAATTGGATGGTTGAACGAGTTTATACATTATTGGATGCGTTGTCTAGTTATTTGTGGATAATCGGGCGGTTGAAAGTGTTTTAGGAGAACTTTATATAATATGAATGGGTTGATGAATAATTATAATTCGACAGTTGAATTGAATAATCGGTTGGTTTAATGGGTGGTGAATAATTGGATGGATACATGGATTGATGGATGATTGGATGGTTGCATGGATTGATGGATAATTGGATGTATGTATGGATTGAGGGATGATTGGATGGATGCACGGATTGATGGATGATTGGATGGATGATTGAATTGATGCATGGATTTATGGATGATTGGATGGATGCATGGATTGATGGATGATTAGATGGATGTATGGATTGAGGGATGATTGGATGGATGCATGGATTGATGGATGATTGGATGGATTGATGGATGATTGAATTGATGCATGGATTTATGGATTATTGGATGGATGCATGGATTGATGGATGATTGAATGAATGCATGGATTGAGGGATGATTGGATGTATACATGGATTGATGGATGCATGGATGGATGCATGGATGATTGGATGGATACATGGATTGATGGATGATTGGATGGATTCATGGATGATTGGATGGAATGAATGCATGAATTGATGGATGATTGGATGGATGCATGGATTGATGGATGATTGGATGTATGCATTGATTGATGGATGATTGGATGGATGCATGGATAGATTAATGATTTGATGGATACATGGATGATTGGATGGATGCATGGATTGATGGATGATTTGATGGATGCATGTATTGATGGATGCATGGATAGATTGATGATTTGATGGATACATGGATGATTGGACGGATATATGGATTGGTGGATGATTGGATGGATACACGGATTGATGGATGATTGGATGGATGCATGAATTGATGGATGACTGGATGGATACATGGATTGACGTATGATCGGATGGATGCATGGATTGATGGATGATTGGATGGATACATGGATTGAATGGATGATTGAATGGATACATGGATTGATGGATGATTGGATGGATACATGGATTGATGGATGATTGGATTGATACATGGATTGATGGATGATTGGATGGATATATGGATTGATGTATGGATTTATGGATGGTTGGATGGATACATGGATTGATGGATGATTGGATGGATTGATGGATTATTGGATTGGTACATCGATTGATTGGATGGATGCATGGATTGATGGATGGTTTGATGGATGATTGGTTAGTCGAATGGATTGATGGATGATTGGAGGGATTAATAATCGGTTGGTTTAATGGGTGGTGGATAATTGGATGGACGAATGTCTTTATGGATAATTGGACGGATGCATGGATTGATTGTTAATTGGATGGATACATGGATTGATGGATGATTGGATGGATACATGGATTGATGGATGATTGGATGGATACATGGATTGAGGGATGATTGGATGGATGCATGGATTGATGGATGATTGGTTAGTCGAATGGATTGATGGATGATTTGATTGATGGATAACTAGATGGATGCATGGATTGATGAATGATTGGTTTGTCGAATTGATTGATGGATGATTGAAAGGCGTAATGGACTAATTGATAATTGGATGATTGGATGGATGTATGGATTGATGGATGATTGAAGGGATCAATGGACTAATTGATAATTAGATATGGTTGAACGGAATAATGTACAGTTTGATGGTTGAATGGGTTTATCACATGGATGATCTATTCAGAAGTATGGTTGATGGATGATCTGATTAGAAGGATGAAATGGGTTGACATGGATACATGAATAAAACAAGCAGTCCCTGTAAATCTAAATGACAAGTTTCTTAGCAAACGTCCACAAAAAGAGGGGTTAGGCCAAGAACATATATCTACATGATAATAACAATCAGACAAGATTTGAAGAAGATCAATGACAAAAAAATCAACAACAACAAAACGCAACAAAAAAGAAAAACGAAACAAAACAAAACAAAACCAACCAACAAGGAAACAAAAAAACAAATAAAAAACAAAAACAACAACCCATAGAAATTAAACAGTGCTAAATTTACAGGTTGCAATCGACACTCAATAGTTTTCTTTTTCTGACAAATTTAATTTGATCTTATTAGGCCTACACGCTGTAGCTCTAACAGACCCGTGGCTGCATTTTCATTTTCCAGCTCCCAACCAACTAACTCTGACACTCAAACGCATGTTGGAAGGGTAGCCTACCATACGGAAAGGTGGTATGCATTTGACTGATTCTCCCAGAAGTGCGACAATTAATAGCCGAATCAAAATGATGCAAAACTGAATATCAGGATAATATTTGCTTTCTCATAATGTTACCAGCAAGTGCCATTAACATCAGCATTGTAAAGTCAAAATATTTTCAACATTTGATGCGTTCTTTGTTTCAGAGCATTCTAAGCGTTCGTCTCGTAAATTGTGATCCGTAGTTTATACATTGTAATTCTTATGTTTTTAGGATGCATTTAATGTAATGTCGGCATAATATTCGAGTGCATTTGGAAATGGCACACACATATCAATATACATGTATAATTAAAGTAAAGTTTCTCTCTCTCTCTCTCTCTCTCTCTCTCTCTCTCTCTCTCTCTCTCTCTCTCTCTCTCTCTCTCTCTCTC
>JASKDV010196471.1:0-11185 GCA_032466395.1 Aegires albopunctatus
CCATAACGGCCACCTGTCTATAACGGTCACTTTTCTCTGTGATCTTGAGTGACCGCTATGGACAGGTTTGACTGTACACATGCACTGTTTTGGGTTTTCCAATAAAATTGTCGGCCTCTTGCTAAATTCTTTTTTAACCTTAAAAAACGTTTTAGAAATCATTTAGAATCTTTGTGATTATTGATGCCCACGGCTTAGAATTGTGCGCATTTCATAAAAATTTATGGCATGTGCACATACGTATGCCAGCTGATTTCGGTCACGAAGTCAAACATCTCGTGAAAGAGCTTTTTAGCGGGCGGGCACAGAGTGGTAAAATTGATAGAAAAAATTATGTTTTGGTGGAAAAGCGGCACTTAGGCGAAACGGGCATTCAGGCGGAGGGCACTTCGCGAAAACTACTGTACAAGCTAAAATCTGTACTAATCTCTTATGTTGTTTCATTTTTGGAAAGACCATACCTCCAGTGAAGGCTTATTTAAATAAAAAAGATAAAAAATGACCAAATTAATTACAAATGGTATTGTGTGAGTAAAAAATGCTAGAAAAGTTTCTTTCGGAGGTTTTTAAAACATAAATGTAACAACATATAGATCTATTCAGTTTTTGGTCTCTCCTGTAACATATTGTCCAGCCGACATTGGTGGTTTTGAACTTTCAGTGACGTTATCCTGTTGACAATGTGCTAAATATCTGCCATTTGCATCCTGATACAGTAAAAGTCGCATACAACGAAGTTGCCAGTCCCGGCACTACTATTTCATTGTATAAGACTTTCTTTAAATGCGTCATGGCCTATGCAAGCCCAAAATCAGGGAGAGGTCGCCTCCTGTGATAATTATCCTTGGGTCTGCCTTCATTTCATCCCATTGCCGTTATACATTTGTTTTTTGGCATCTCATCTTAACGTAAAGGCCTATCGCTAGAACCTCACCCCTCTCCTGTTAAAAGGCAAAGGGTCCCGCTTGCAATACATCTCATGTAAACCCATGACGAAAGCAAAGCGAACCGCACAGACTGACGCTTCACCAAGGAATGTCGTGCCAACACACTCACAACCTCGCCACGTCTATAGCTTAGGCTGCGAGAGAACACAAGCATTCACACACAAAGCTACCAGACACAAAATAGGCGTACTTACTAAGAAAGAAGTCATCTTCGATGTTATTACATGTATTGTCAATTGTTACATGTGGCCTTGTGTGTGTACAAAAACACACATAGACTCTTGGCACAAATGAAACAAGCCACTCAGGAGTAGGATTTGAGTTCATCCATTAGCCATCAGTGACCTGAATAACTTCATTGAAGGAGACTTTACATTTGATGGGGCTTTTGATGGGACTTTTTATTACAAAGGGATATAAGAGAAGAAAATGGGAATTACCATTCATTTCGTTGAAGCCGACTGTTCGTTCAGTACGACTTCGTTGAATGCGGCTCTCACTGTAACAACTCTTTTATTTTTTAAAATTTGGTAAGTTACTTACACATCAAAATATATTGCCAATGATCTGTGCTTACTAATCATGACTGCCAGAACTATTAAGTTTCATCCTGTCATACCTCCATCTATGTCAATGTTTCAGACTTTTGAGTATTTTGACTCATTTCATGTTAGGCTGTGATCATTATCACAGATGCCACCAAAATAATCTTATCAAAGAAATGAGTTTTCTTTTAACAACTTGCTACTTTCATCTAAAATTATTTTTCTAATTTCCTGTTTCAGGTGTTGACAGAATGGATGAAATTTTACCAGCTGTACGAGCGCTCAAACTCTTAGCCCAATAGAAAACATAATACTTGTCACAAAAACAATAAATTTTTCATTTTGGAATAAGAAAATTCTTTGGATCTCTTTTTAAAGTCAAACTGAAAATCCAAATCTGTGTTGACTTCACTCATCAAAATATTTAAGGCTCAGATGCCTTTTTATTGAATTATTCATATTAGACCAGATATTAGTTGAGATCTATTTTAACTTTGTACAGTAAATGCACGATCTCAAATTCAAATGTTACTTTTCTTAAAAATATAATCAAAATTTCATTACACACTTAAAAAGATAAATATTTGATATTCATAAGCCATATATCCATAAATGTTCTGAATCTGAATGTTTTATCAAATGCCCAGCAATTTGATAACTCCTTCAAAACTATTTCTGTGGGACTCTATAGGCTAGGCATAGTCATTGCAAAAATAAATCATTGTTTAAAAGCATTGCAGTTAAGTCCAATGCTAAAGTGTGCAAAGTCCTTAATAAAAGAGGAAATTATCCAGGTCTTTTTTTATATATTCACAACCTGTAATGTAACAAAAAAAAAATTTTTTAGATAGGTTCAGAAAGTTGTGCAAAAATTGGTAGAGATAATTTTAGGCCTATATGGGCTGTTTGTTTGCTAAATTACCTTGACCATGCATTTTTGTGACTATAATAAAGAGAAGGCATGCTAGTTCCATTGTTAGGTCCAGGCAGGGTAGACATTGTGTAAAAGGTAAAACTGAACTTACACTAATAATAGAATAATAGTAACTACATGTATAGCAATATCAGTAATAATGGATATTAGGCCTAATTATCATTATATTTAATATTCTCAATATGGAATGATGAATGATTTGTCTGTTATTGTGGGTCATAGTGATATCACTGATAGTCATAAGCAGAATTAGATATAGACAAAACACTAAAATAATTAACTTTACTTTTCTTGTTTGAAGGAAGGGGGTAGAGTGTGATTGGTAATTTTAACTCAGCAACTCAGTAGCATATGAGATTGAGATGTTTGGGTGCATTATATGTAAATGATCAACAAGCAAGGAAATGAATATATATAAATTCTAGAAAACACAATATGATTAAATCCTTCCCAACTCTTTTATATTAAGAACTTAATATGGTTATTTGTCTGATGAAGTAAATAAATGTCTCTTTTACTCTGGGGAGGAAATGTCTCCAAGCTTGATCAGGAGTTATTAAACAAAATTGTGAAAAAGACAAGGAAGATCACACAACGTGAATTGCCATTTTTCAGGAAACTTATTAATCAAATTGTATTATAAAAGTAGAAAAAATTTTAAACGATGACAATCATCCTCTTCACAATAGATACACTAGATCATCGAAAGTGGTAGGACTCGTTTCACATAAGTGTAGAACAGAAAGATTTAAAAAACTCTTTTGTACCTGCTTCAAAGAGGTTCAAACAAGCAAGGGAATCCCAGGCATCTCTGTAATGTTTTGTAATTACTTTAAAGTAACTCCTTATTTATATTGTCATTAATCTCTATGTTAAATATTACATGTGGGTATGTATGTGTATGTTCTATTTTTATTTATTTTGTATATTTTATTACGTATGTACATATTTTGTATAAAAATAGCATGTGTGTATAATATATATATATACATATGTAAGTATGTATGGATGCATATAAGCAGGTATATAATTAGTTATTATTATTATATTAGTTATAAATTGTTAATATTAATATGCTAGCAATCCAAGTCCAATTTCTCATATGGGATCAGTAAAGTTTATCTTATCTTATCTTAATGTATCTGTAACTTTCTCGGTTTTTTTGTTCATAACTAGTTGTATGAATATCAACATAATCTTTAATGTCATGTACATGTATTTTTAAATGAATTAAGGAAAATTAAGGATTATGATTTTGTTTTAGGCTTACGTATAGAAAAACTATTAACTGTATTGTATTTTATATAGAAGCTACCGTCTATTGTCAAAATCTGAAACTGAAACAAGAAATAAGATGCTAAGGCTCTTTCACTTGATATTATTGATAAGGATCACACCAATCTTTGGGTTGTTGTTTTTTTTAAAAAAAAGGAAAGTTATAGCCAAAACGATTAATTTAAAATTGAATTATTTCTAATCCAAATCAAGCAGCACACTTGTGTTGAAATTTATTATGATGTTATTAATGATTAAACAAAATTGCTTCTCACATATATTAAAAATAGAGATAGGTTCAAAACTAATAAACATTATTATGATAATTCTCTGATGACATTGATCTTGAGTACTTAGAGTAGACCAAGGTAATAGATAGGCCATGGCCATTGCAGCAGAATAAACCAGACTTGTTTTAAAAAAATATAAATAAATAATTAGATTTTACTTTAAACTATATATTCAAAAAAGGGCAATTGAAGAGGCAAAACAGGACCGCAGTGATGAAAAAACATATTTATAATAAAAAAACTTATAGTAAAATTTATTTAAAACTTGTTAAATTTAAATCATTGCACCATACAAATGTACATTATTTATGTTAAGATGCATGCATATTTGTTAAAATATTCCAGCCTTAAAATACATGTACTAAATTTCAAGCTTTTTTTAGACTAATGACCTGCCTTACCATTATTTTAGTATGTCAAAATATATTCATAGATTCCTATTGATTCCAAATAATATTATCTCTGAATAAAATTCTTTAAATACATACGAAATGAGTATCAATGAATGTTATTTTATTTTAAATTAATAAGATAATTAAAAAAAAGCTTCATCCATTTGTAAATTTGATTTACCCTTCCTTGATGAAATATATATTTATTATTAGTTTATGCATTAAAAAAATCAGCGAAATATGTGTACATGCCAATCACCCACTTGCTCCTAAAATAAAACTATCAGAGCATACAAAAAGACCTCTCTTTATAAAATGTAAAAAAGAAAAATATAAAAATTCATTTATGCCATCCTCAATCCGTTCGTTAGCCTCACCATCCAACCATTAACAACTATGCATTTTTTCACCATGATTTTCACATGTTCCATCCATCAAAATGTTCCCAGTTTAAAATGTTCTTCTGTCATCTTTTGCTAAATGTGAATTCCACTATGTATTCTGTTGATGAATGAAACTGCGTGTGTCTGATTATGCTCTAAAAAAAATAAAATGTGCCACACTTTTACTTTTGGAAAATAAAGATAAATTATTATTATTCTTAACCTTTATTCCTCTTCCCTTTAGATTGGTTGCGTCCATCGCCACCTTCAAACTATAAAGGAGGCAATTGCTGCGTCCTATTAAGGGGAATATTGTCTAGTAGCTTTGGTTGAATTAACTGACCATTTGCTATGATTATTACCTGGTATTCTTCTATACAATATTGTAGGTAAAGCCTAGATAGTATGGGGTGATACCAAAGAAAATTGGCATCAATGCACATTGGCGGCATGAAAACTTCGTTTCCAATATTTCCATCGGCAAATTTTGCCTTCAACTTCAATTGATATTCTTTCTTCTTAGCACTAACTAGTAGTACACCAATGGCCCGTGATGTTAAGCGAACCCTGTGACACCATTCAGTGAATTATACTTCTAAAAGAACAAATTCTGTTAGTTGTTCACCGTGACCTTATCCAAAACCTTCTGTTATCCAGTGTGATGCTGAGGCAGGGGACTGTACTATAATAGACCCTATTGATCAACAAAATATGGGACAATCAACTTTATATAATTATTGTTTAAAACCTGGAAGTGAAAATAATAAGATATTACTATTAGTGAAGAAATCTTTCTTTCTTTCTTTATCAAAACTCATTTTACTTTTTGGTTTCTGAGTTGTGAACAAATTTGATAACACAATTTTAACTCTGTTTATATAATAATGTTTTGTGCCATGTCATTTGACATATTGTTTAAAAAAACAATTCATGTGTCAGCTGATGCACATCTAGGTTTGGACTATGAATTTGGCCACACACGGAAATACAAGTAAATACATGTACACAATTAAAATAGGCATTCTCCATTGAGCTAAAACTATATTTCAGACTTATGAAGCTGGATAGAAAAGACGTGTTAGCGTAGCTCTAGAAACAATTTGGGAGAACAGGCCTGGTCAACAGACCTAAATCTTGATAAAATAGGGTCTATGTCGCTCAAATGTTAGGGTGTCTCTTCTGCAGTTGAATATCTGTATTGATCTTTGAAGTCAGTTTGCACCAGTGGTTGGGCTTTAAGTTTACAATATTTTCATGCATTTCAGTTTCGGTATTCTTTCTGTATACTAAACTGAAAGCCCGATGCACCACCCCACTATTTACAATGTACCATCAACTCCACCTACCACCAGCCTTTGGCCAAGGTACAAAAATTCCACTACAATATTATAAAAGTCTACCTTTGTCTTGATATGCCGCCTACTGCCATCTGCCAACATTTGGCAAGAAAATTCTTTAACAAGATCAATAAAATATGACATGATATACTGCCAACACAGTGTGCGAATAAGAGATTGCCGGCAATGCTGACATTGCATAAAAACACTGAAATATGTCAAACTGTATTTGTCTTGATGTAGACCCACATCATAACATCCGCATGAGGTTAGCCAAGTTGCTGACACTTATAACATATTTACACTCTTACAGTACAGGTTACTGTGTGCTAGGCCCTAGTAGTCTTCCTGTCAACCCTTGCCCGGGGCAACATCACATTACATGCTGCGATGCTTGTCAATGTCATAGACGTCATGACATTCATTTTAGAATGCCTGTATATAAGTCTAAGTGGCAATTTGTATAGCTTCAGAAATGTCATGGCATTGTGAATGGCATTCTACTACAGTAGAACATGAATATAGCGGCACCATCCCTTCATTGGGACAAAAAAATACCAGGATCCCCCTTTTTTTACTATGTAAACTCTATTACCTGTGCTTGCATACAATGGGGCAAGGAAAGGCCTGAACTCGGATACAGCAGGAGAGATCGAGCGAGCTCTAAGTCTAAGTACTGGTACTTGGGGGAAGGGGGTTGGGGTGGTGGCCGTAAGCGGGCATTAAACAGGCAGTCAGCTGTGCGGTGTTGTGATTGGCCAGTCAGTGATGAGTGAGGTGGGGCAGACGGCAGAGAGAGAGATGGTGCAGAGACGCATTATAAATAATTATACACATGTATGTAGGCTACATGAGCCATTCCAAAAGTGATGTTGATGTGCCATAGACCTAGCCTAGCCCAAAAATAGTAAAAAGAGGAGAGCGTGTAGTGTGAGATTCCAGTTCCTGATTCCTTGTGATCATTGATGGGCACGCATCCACTTCACCAGTTCAATATTTTTTAATTATAGTTATAGGCCTAGACAGTACAAGCAACAAGACAGAGGAAAAGATGGCTTCCATTAAAGTGAAAAGAAAATGCTTTTCACCTTTTCACTCGAATTAAAGGCAGAGATCTCTCACACAAATAAGTAGTACACACGCCTCTTTCTTCTATCTTTTAAACCATCTGTCTTTTAAGCTTTTGTCCCCCCACCTCGTAGTGTAGTATGATTTTCCCGGTAATCATCCTTTGCATGCCTTTAGTGAGATTTTTCTTCAGGGACCAAAAGTCCCGCTATAGCCGTGTTCTGTTGTAATATCAATTAGAATGGAAGAGGGGGATGAAAGACAAAAAAATCTTGTTGCCCTGATTCATGTACAACGCCAAATTCATTATGCCACCAATTTTTCATAGGAATGCAATATTTTGAGATTTCACTGTAGTGATACCTTTTTGTGTGTGTGGACAATCCATTGATATAAATATAATACATGTACATAGATCCAAACTTCCAAGATTTGCTAGCCAACGCTTTGCATGCCTTCATGGACTGCGCCATTCGTTGAAACAAAAGCTATTTACAAAATATAAATGTTTTGGTACTGTTAGTGTTAGATCATAATAATCTTCAAGTTAAAACATAGCTACAGACCCCCTCTTCACTTTTTAAGTAATAGCAATCGAACTATAAAATAAAATGAAATAAAGACAGACATCAGCCTACTTTGGAAGAATTCTTATAAAATTTTCTACTCGCAGCATGGGGCAATATTTGTAGAAAATACAGTGTGCAGTCCACTTAAAAGATAAAATCTCATTTAAAATAAACCTTCATCCGGATCCCTTTATTTTTTCCTAATATAAGAACATAAGCCCACTAATCCGGTTTATATAAACACAATTCAGTCTTGGTCCGCTTAAAGTAAACTTTTCGTCAAACTTAATAATTTTAAATCATCAAATCTCAAATATTTACTCTATACACAAGCATGGTCTAGTTAAAATATATAAATCCATTTAAAAAGAGTAGATTACCCTGAATGAAATAAATTCCAAGTTGAAATGTTGATAAAATATTCTAAAAAAAATACTGGCATACTAATAATACACACCCTTTACAAAACACCCAATGTCCAAGTTCAAGACCACCAACAAACCCTGCAATACGCTGTCTTGAGGCAAAAACCAACAAAAACTTGAATTTGTTGAATTTGTATTTTCGTCTTAAATTTGTATTGGTTGGCAGCTCTGCCGTTTCACACTGGGTCTCCATTGCTGCCCACATCCTGATTGGACGGGGAGAGAGGAGCACAGGTTGCGTGCGAAAAATCTGAGCCGCTATCTCTTTGTCTGGCCTTAGCCAAATGGTGTAGGCCAATCAAGCACCACATGCTCGGCTTACATGTGTACTGTGTTACACTTACTTTTCTCTTTCATTCTTCACTCTACCCTGCAACGATTAACGGTTTGAATCTCAAGTCCGTTTCAGTACATCTAAATCTACATTCTATGTCTATCGCAAGGCGAGCCTGTCACAGAGAACAAATGAGTCGCAAGAAGACTTTGAGCCTGGAAACCAAAATACAGCTTCTCAAGGATGTGGATGAAAGTATTGAAAGTCTATGATTGAAGCAGAGCCGTGAAATAACGGGTTTCGAAAAGCATTACGTCTGTGCTTATCAAGACTTGACAGGTATTTTTAAGAAGCAAGCTCTTCATTAGGGTATCAGACTGACAGTAAAAGAATAAAAGTAGACGAGGCTCTCCATGTGTGGTTCAAGCAAACTAGACTTTTACCCATCCTTCGTTTTGGATTGAAAGGATGTTTTCCTTGATAATGGATAAGATAAACCTTGCTTAAGATAAACTTTTTTTCTGGTCCCAGGGAATTTAGTTTATCTTAAGCGCACTGCACTGTATAATTATATGGCCGAGTCCATCCAAGCACGGCTGGCTTAATTGGCCGGAATTTGGATTAGAAACATAATTTTCTCACAAAGAACATGTATGAATTGCAGCAAGCCAAGAGGACCACAAAAAGGAAATATGAGAAGTAAAAGAAATACATGTACAAGAAAATCTGCCTTTATTTTGAAAGCACAAACAATAATTAACCTTTTTACATGATTCATAAATTGAAAGACCTGTTAAGTCCTATAAAAGTTTTGTTTTTGAAAGTAAACAGCACATCATTTTTCATCTGATAAAAAAATAAAAATAAAAATAAACAATTGGGATGTCTCATTATAGTTTATATGCTATGCCACAGACAGACTGAACTGACCCCCCCCCCCCACTTTGTGAAATGAAAAAAAGAAAGAGATGAAGGCAGTTACAACATGTTATATCATATATCATCAATGCATTGTCTCAGTCTTAACTTATTGTCTAGTCATTGAAAACCATGTCGAGAGAGATTTTTCTTGTGACTTTATTTAAATCCAGAATTGGCTTACAACTTGGGTTTCTCAGCTGGCTCTTCAATTTTACTGTAGTCTCTAATAGGGGAGTAAAACTGAAAAGAAATGAAAAAGATAACAGATTATAACAAGGATATATTTATATATAATTTTATTTCATATTCATTACCTTTCTGAATCTGAAATAGGATTATGATAACTTTTGATGAAATATGTTAGCTAACCTCAAGTATGTCATGGTGACATGTGTTATGAGCTTTTTCTTATGATGTTTTAGCTATGTCATTATTATTTCCTTCAGTGTTTGGAATAATAAAAGATAAAGCCTCTGATTATCTATTCTGTCATGAGTGAAACAATCTTTTATCTGTTGTTTCCCTTGTTGATCATCATTTCCCATTTCATTTGAACAAGGAAGACCAACACACCCAAAGACGATAGGTAATGCGTCAGGAAGAGCCTAAGAGTTTGAAAGTTCAATTAAATGTAAATAAATCGTTATCTTTTTGATTTCATAACCTTTGAATGCTAATCTGAAAGTGAAAGCAATTTCATCTTTATCAACTCCCAGGATCGAAAGATTTGTCTGCCTTTATATTATAAAAAATTGTGTGGTAAGGACACAGAAACAAGCTTAACATAATAAATTGTTGCTGCAACTGTATAACGATGTAATAAGAATTGTTGATAAGGCTTTGTTAAAAAATCATGGTTGATTCAAACTATGTTTGAGCAGATTATAGGATAATTCGAAGTCATAAATTTCATGGTATTAATGGCTGTGAAAGAGCGCCTCAACCATCCATCAACTTTACTCCATCCCAAATTGCTAGGGCCCTAATCATAGTAATAAAAGGATGACTTGAAATTAATATTAATATAAATAGCAGAGTGAATCAGTAAAATGCCAAGCCTTGCAACTAAGTGGATAAAAGTTCACCAGCCATGTGGGTGAGGTCTTGCAATATTGTTCGAAGACTAGTGGTCTGGATTGAAATCATAATTCAAAGTTATCACCACATCCCAAGTAATTAGAATTAAGTGGGTTTCACTGTATCATGATAGAAAGGTAATATCTGGATAATAGATATAAACAATTCTAAAAATACAAATATCTTACCTTATATTGTTTATTAGCAGGCCACCGGGTATTTGCAATGCCTTCAGTTTTTGACACCCAACTATTAAAGAAGAAAGGTTTAATGTATCAAAATAATGGATTATTAGTATTATCCCCATTATATGTGTTATTTTTTTCAGTACCCTAAATTATTATTGGAAAATTGTATGAAAGAAATAATATCAACTTTATGTGTTATTAGTAAATTGAATGCCCTCAACTCTCTGCTCAGTGTATATATGAAGAAATATATGAAGAAAAAAGGTCTTAACCAACTTACTTCAAAGTCACTACAACTTTCATTTGATTGTAAATAAGAAAGAGCTAATGGAGAAAATGTAATCAAGTAAAGCTTCCCCCATCCCCTTACATAAAACAGCAATGGTCTCAAAACACTTCTTTTCTCCATTAATCTGTCCCCGCGGAATTTTTTTCCGCAATTTTGACAAATGCCGCGATTTTTTGCATTTTTCATGATTTTCCCCCGTTCTGGAGTCGTATATATCTGTCCCCGCGGAAAATCGCGGCTTGAGCGCCGCGATTTTTCGGACTTACCGCAA
>JASKDV010196482.1:6207-20560 GCA_032466395.1 Aegires albopunctatus
ACAGAAGCTGAAAGGTGGAAAATATATTCAGAACATGACAGAAGCTGAAAGGTGGAAAATATATACTGAACATGACAGAAGCTGAAAGGTGCAAAATATACTGAACATGACATAAGCTGAGAGAGTAAAACAGAAAGCTGAAAGGTGTAAAAAAGTTTTGAAAACATTAACATCTTTATTTTTCTTCTTGCCTATGTCTATCTAGGTTGCATTATTTATATGAATTTTTTTTTTTATTATTATTCTGTAAAACTAACATGGAGACAAGAACAGAACAAAACAAAAAATTCTAAAACAAAACACAATCACTGCCAGGTTATCATGAAAGATAGTAATACTCATCAAAACTTTACATTCAAGTAAACAAAACAAAGATATGTCAACAGCAAATGGATTTATAGATCACCTTTTTCTCTCTATCAGTTAGTGACCTTTGAGCTATTTTGAGTTCTTCATCAAATGAATGAAATTCTTCAGGGGTTAAGGGTCGCTGTGCTACTGTCAATGTCCGTAGTCCCAGCTGCACATAGAAAAAAGATAGGACACATATTTGATCCTTTGTTCACTAATAATTTTTACAAGTTTTAAAATCATTTTCATTTTTCTATTTGCAAGGGGCCCCTATAATTTATTTTATGATCAGTATAATATTAGTATTTTACTTTATGTATTTGTAATGAATGTGAATGTTTATTTCTTAATTCATATTTATGCATAATTGTATGACATTATAAACAATTGTTCATAATTTACAATTGTCACCATGATTATATTTATCATTAATAACCTTATCAAAAGGATTCATAGAATCATTATCCTAATCATCATCATTATCGAATAATAATTAAAATCAAATCAAAAATCAAATAAAAGAAATAATCAAATTCTGTTGTACAAACCACTGCATATTCATTGACCATTTCTTGTGCAGTAGTAATGTCACCTGAAATCACTCGATCAAATATAGCCACTTCTGCTCCCTTGCAATATAAGAATTTATTATCTGAAAATCGAACAATCATGATCATAAAAAACCTCTCCATCACATATTTGCCCCCCCACCCCCACCCCCCACCCCCCATTTAGTAAACTGGACAATGATTAATTTAAATTGAATATCATTGATGCAGAACTTTCAAAAATTGAATCAAATGTATTCAATTATCAAATCTAATATAAAGACATTACTCTAATTGGTAGCTTCAATTGGGCTTATCATATTCTTATTTATTTTTTGGACAGCCCCCTTATGTTTAAAATATTAGGAACCATACAATAATAGAATAAAAATAAACTAATACCGTTTTCATCTTCAATAATAACACTCATCCGTTTTCTGGTTGGATCAAATGGCAGTACATGTAAAAGTTTAAAACGCTTCATTTTTCCATGAAATGACACCTCCATATAGTCATCTTTGGTACCATGATATATTATGCCATAGCTGCAATAAAACATATCCAAGGAAGCTACTACCATTTTGCAACATGTTATCAAAGGTAATACGTATTCTAATTTTGACGTATAAGGTTAACATGAGTTTTTAATGTGACATCAATGACAGCAACACATTTCATAATAATAAATATGGTACACAAGGTTACTACTGCTGCTACACAAAGGAAACCTCTTAATTCAAATTCCTTGGGAATGGGTGAGAACTTTGAATTAACTAACTTCAAATTTGGGAAGAAATTAACCGAGAAATTAAAAAAAAGGGAACAAGTTTTGTACACAGTGAAATTTGAATGAGTTTTGTAAAACAAAAGCAACCATCTATGAAAAAATATTTATTATTGAAGGTCACTTGTCTTTTGTTTATGATTTTCTTTTACTTTGTACTTTGAAGATGAAAACCTGTCTTGTATTTTGTACCCACAATATTTCAAATCATTTTATGAATCACATTCAAGGGTAAAATGTTCATTTAGGATTGATATTAAATCGAGCTTATGATAGAATTGAATTCTCAAAGGTTAGATAATGTGACCTTGATTTTTATTTTTTTTTAACCATTATATATTATATTATGATATGTGATTTATGTTTAATGCTCAATCAGTATAATAAAAATATTACATTGATAATATCTGCGCTGTTTATATTCATTCAATCATTCATAATAAACTAATTAATAGACATGACACATTCATTCATATCATTCAGACCAGTTGGAACAGTACATAATAAGTAATGTACAGTATATAAATAGTAACATGATTCAAGTAAGTTGTCACAGTTACTGTATATAGAAATAAATACAATCTCAACCTCTAATTAGAATGCTTATCATTTAAAATTTTGCAGGTTAATGTTAAGCAGGGTGATTCTCATCATCAAATATAGCTTGTGTCCTATCATTTAAATGATTTATGTATATTTCTTCTACTTCTAGAGAAGACAGCATAATTCCAATAATTGTTACCTTTATAATATACACATTTTACATCTCATGTAATTGTTAAAGACGCTAAATGTAGTTATTCCGGTGTAACATGACAGAATATACCCAGGTATATCCTGGTAGGACAGATTACACCCCCAAAGTGCCATCAAGTACAGCAAGGTTTTATTCTATCCATTTAGGATGATTTATATCCTAAGATGCCTCCATTACTAATAGAATTCATCGTTGCTGCAATACTGTTGTAAGACACATTTATATCGTAATGCAGGAGTGTTGCACAATACCGACAAAATCATTCTCTCCCTCTGGTGTAGATAGTGGTGCTTGGGAATGTATTCTGCCCTAGGACAGAATATACCTGAGTGTATTTAGTTCGGGGATATATTCTGCCCTGGTGCAACGAGAAAGGTAAACAAGATACGTACAAAGGAAAGTTATGAAAGATATCCAATGATGCTAACTTACTGACAGCATGCTTCCACAAAAGCTTTCTCATCAGGTGAACTGGCTTGGTATTCATACTCTTTACCAGTTAAACTAGGTAAAGATGGTTTACCATTTGCAGTGGCTCCTTGCTTCATATCGACACGCACCGTGTGACAGAGTGCGAGGATTTGGAAAAAATTGTCAATTTCAGACTGAGGAAATGAAAAACAAAAGAACAAAAATAGATGTTTAAGTAACAATTTCATTTTATCATTGACATTTTTGTTTCATGCATATATGTCTACTATAAAGTTGGATATTAAAAGAAGATTTTCATAAAATACTGTGTCTTATTACAAGGAAAACTTATAATAATCAGACATATAAAGTTTTTTTATGTGTCAGATAAGATCCCATTTTGGAAACTTTCTAAAATCTGCTGGATAACCAAAGAACGCATTTTCCATGATACATGTATAACAAATGCTTATATATTGATAACAAAATACCATATGGCTGAAAAAAAAAAAGAAAGAAAAAAAAGGCAAAAATTTGAGATGGAAAAGAGAATTTAGGAAATATTTCTTTCATCAAAGGTTAGAAGTATTTAAAATCTATGTACAGAAAATCTGAAGGAAGAAAACTAAACTACCAAGCTTTCCATGCTGAAATACTCACAGTGAAAACTATGTCACAGACAGGGTTAATTTGGGAGTCCATTCTCTCGCAGAGTTCATCATTAACATCCTCAAATTTGCGATCATTGATGCAACATCTTCGGAACACCATGTTGTTCTCCGTTAATGTTCCAGTTTTATCAGAGAAAAGATATTCCACCTTGCGAGGGTAAATAGGAGTCATAAGAATAATTTAAGTGAATTCCATAGAAAGTACATATAACAAGGGTTAGCCAAAGATACATTTGCTACCACCTTTTTAAACCAATATGTTGACATCATTATGCAGTCACCATCGCATTTTCCCTAAAACAATCAAGAGTTTATAGAGTTTATCTGGCAGAGTGTAATATTTTGTGGTGGAAATTATTAATGAATGGAAAAAAGTGTTTGAAAAAGGGTTGTACATTAATGATATTGTTTTGATTTGTCAAGAATTTTGTGCTGATAAAATTAATTACAAAATACATTGTAGAAATTCCGTTCAAGAATGGTTTCCTTCAACTCAGAGATGACTACTGCATTCTACATTCTGCTATTGGCAGAAGGAACTTGTTTGCCTTCACAATCAATCTTAGTCTTTCTTTTGCTTAATCTGAGCAGACCTTGCAAGTGGTTCAACAGGATTGTCATGAAAAGAATCTGCTCACACATTATATAAATGAGCCTAGAGACTCCAAATCATTAACAGACCTCTCTACCAACTGAACTGCTGGGCCTTTATCAATGTTCATACCTGTCCTAATTCCTCATTGAGGTCAGATGTGTTTACTTGGGCTTTCTCATCAATACTCTCATCATACATGTTCACATCCCACAGGAAAAAGAGAGACCCGAGGAATTTCTGCATTTCTGAATGGGGTAAACAAAGATAAAATCTTTTAGTATTTACTATCAATGGCAAAGTTGAAAAAAGATAATTATATGGAAAAAACAAAACTTTTCAAGTCCTGAATTTTACATCAAGTATCTTTTTCATAGGTCACAAAATTCTATATTAGCATTACAATGATTAAGCAAAAACAAGACCAGTCAAACAACCTTCCTCCAACCCCTAGAATTGTGTCTCTATGTTTGCATTAGAACAAGTGAATTTTCATTATTCTCAAAAAGAAATATAATCATCATGATGACCGTGATCATGATAATGATGATGAAATAATAATAATAATAATGCAAATAACGAAGATGATGGGAAAAGATGTTGAAGATGACAATAATAATAATGATAGAGATAACAATAATAAAGGAATCATGCAATTGTTAAAAACATGCATGAACTAAAACCAAACCTACATAGGTCTCATGGCCACATACAAATATCTGGCATGCCTTATTCATAAATAAAATGAGTTACAACATTAAAACATGCTTGTTACACCAAATCATTTAAAAAGCAGTTAAGAGGGAGTAAAAAACCCAACTAGTACTGTACTTTAAAGTAAAGAGAAAAATCTGCTCTAATTTTGTGGGCTTGTAATCTATACATTAAGAACTTTTAAATTCAATTAACTCAATTTTGTCTATGTGTGAAGGGGCCACAATTACTCTTATTTATATCAAACTAACAAACTCTAACAAAGCAATGAATAAAAACCAAAAAGGAAAATAGTTTTAAAAAAGACTACACACCTACAGTGACATACAAGGATATGGGGACAATGTAGTTGTAAAGCACCATAAAAGACAGGAATCTTTCCAAAAATTCCTTAGGCTGAAATAAAAAAAAGCATACCATAATGCCAAACACAAAATTGAATAATAATTAATGATTAACATAGAATCATGCCATTTAACTAAACATTATACTAGACCCACAAAAGCACAATGGTATAAAACATGACAAAGAGGGATATACAAATGTACCTTTAAATGTTACTGATTACGGATCACCCTCCAATTTCATGCGTCATCTAACACAAGCGCAGCCCATATAATATAATAATACATTGACTTCAAAAACATTGATAACTCACATATATCAACATTGTATCAAAGTCCCATAGTTTCCCTTATAAATCATAAGTAAACAAAACTCTGATTATATCAACCTAAAATTGACTATATCCCGCGTATAGCCATCCACATTCAGATTTTGTCCAGCCGTGTGTCATGAAAAACTCTCCTCTCTCGTCATGGGTCAGCCCTGATCGAATGGTCCATTAGAATTATAGATAGGCCACATTCCAATAAGAACTGCTGGCTTTATCTAATACAAACAATGTTCTAGAGTATCTGTAAGCTTGCAATTTAGTTTTTGTATTGACTAAGACTAGTAAAGCCTACATGAGTGAGATAATGTATAAAATGTTGTAGCTACATTATGCTATACTGATGTGCTGTCAGATTGAAATTATGATGACTTAAAGAAAACATTTTCCAGCAGGCCACGATACTTAATAGTAAGTAGAGCAATGGACGATAGAGATGAGGAGGAGAAATGGGGGTGTGGTTACAAGCTAAATCATAAGTTGATTGTCCGTCAAATCATTCTTCACTTTGGTCATGCAAGCACGGTGATTAAAGGACATTAAATGACAGCATTTATAGGCCACATCAACCTATGTTATTTCTTCTTTATGGGAAAGGATAGCTTGCAATAGAAGTTCGCTATGAACAATGGCGGTTTGCAGTAATTTTATAGAAGCCCCCTTATTTCATTGGTGGCTCTAATAACGCTTATATTGACACAACGTTGGTGTTCCCAACGGTGTGGATATCAGCATGTTGCCATTAAATAGGCAGTCTTGTTAAAGGCAAATCATCAAACTGCACAAGGTTCCCGCATAATTCTGACAAAATCTTACCCTGATTTACAGTCAAGATCTTTGGGAAAGTTGATAATACTGTAATCGGAAATAAAGTATTTAAGTAATAGGAAATGCAGAAGAAATGATTGTAATGACACCACAAGGTTTGTTGCCAGATCTTTTTCCAGACACCTCCCTTCGATGGCAAAATGGTGCCTTAAATGCTTTGAAAAAATACTGCTGCCAATTAGTTGCAAATTAAGGTTTCCAAAGATAAAATCTACATTGTGTGGAAGCCCAATAATTGTAAAAATACCAGAAATAGTCATTGTGAATTTGATATACTGTATATCTTTTTTCTATTTTCTAAAAGATGAACTATCCAATCTCCATGCGTTCAATAACGGTTGGATTTTGTGCAACAGGCTATTTAACAGAAGGGCATCTCATGTTAAAGAAAAGATAACTTGATCCTTTTTTTTATACAAAGGCATTTAAAGGAATTAATTCTCTTAATAAATTATGATAATCTCTTTGGTTGTAGTAATTTCAAATGATTTATTTTCAAACTTAAACTAAAACTTATTAACTTTCATTAAAAAAAAAAATTCATATCAGATGGCCATGGTATTCACAGTTCAGTCCTGACTTTTAAAAGATTATCTTAATTATTTCTCTTTGCCTGTCATCTTTTTAGTTTTGGTATCCGTCTCCTCAACATTTTCGGGCATCAACAAAATCATAACCTAGAGGGAACCCTTCAGTGTAAGCCTAACCTAACAGTTAAGTACTACACACATCAGATTAAATATGCCTGCATGCATTTATATATATAACATCCCCATTATTTAATATATATATATTCCTCACCTCACTGTGCCTGCTATTATAGGGTAAGTACCAGGCATCGGGGTGATTATTTTGATACCAGTAAGACAAGATGGTGGAAATGAGAGTCTCCACAAATAGCAACAACAAATAAACTACGAGAAATGTGTTCATCGTTCTGTAATGAAAAAATAGGAAAAATAAAATTACACAGAGAAATCTTTGCACCATCTTTTCTTACTTAATATACGACTATAAAACATCTTTTCAGAAATATCAATGCCTGTAAATTTTATTCAGAAGGTATAAAAATAATAATGTATTTTCTTCCTCTTTCTCTGGTGTGAAACATAATGTTGACAAACACATTTTCAACAATGTGCTATATAATTATTGAGTTCTACGTTACCTTTGTATAGATATGATGGATGTAATGTATCAATTCATCATTATAGGCTTCGCCATAATTTCAGATAATGCGGAGCAATTTAGATTAGTTATTTGTGTGGGTCATATCTTGCAAAGGCTTATTTCATGCTAGGCCCTTTCAAGGTCAAAATATGACAATTCAAGGCAAATTTTGGTTATAACAGAATCTGGTAGTCCAATTATCAATCTTGATCTTGTTAGTAGATTTATTAGAATAACAACCTTTAATAAGGTTTAATTTTGTATTTTTGTGAGGCAATCTATTTCCTTGTATTGTTGTTTTCCATAATTCTTTTTAACCAGGGATGATATTAAGCTCAAATAAAATGCAAAATGCTTAGAAAAGATGAAGAATTCAGTATCAATCCTTTTCTAAATGTTCATTTTTGGGTGGATGTGAAGGGTTTTTCGGTGCACACACACATTTCATCATATATGTAAGTAGTAAAGTGCTGTGTTTCAAAGTGCATTGGTAGAATTTATCATCAAGAGAGATTATTGAGGAATATATATAAATAATATATAAAGAGGAATATATATTCCTTGGAAAAGAGGACTCCTAAAGACCTGTGCCAATAATATCAACTTCTAGTTCAAGTTCAATATGCTAATTAGGTCATTTAGCTTTCCTTACTTTTCAACCCGTGACATTTTCATTTTCTTTGATTTAGAATTTAAAGCCATTTTGGTTTCATAGCCTGTGTACACAGCACAACCTGAAAGAAAAGTAAACCATTTAAAAAAAAATTAATTTTAAAAATAGAAAAAAAAAAAAAAAGAAAATTGAAAGTCCTGTCTATTGTATAAGTGGTGGCAATGATTAGAGAGCGATAAAAACTATGTATGATTGGTTGTGTAGAGTTTTTTTACATTTCCACCACCATTTTGGTAATCTCAGGATTTTCTGGGATTGCCTTATAAATAGCCAACGATTATTTTACATGTCCATACACATGTGACCCTATAGAGGTCTGCAATAAGACATAGCTTACTTTATGTCCTACCAACATAAGGATATCGAGCCCATCTTAAGCATGAAAATTACAGTCTCAATTTGAACGCCTCACTTATACCTTCTCGGAATTAAGTCCTAGATAAGGGTCTTAAAACATTTCACCAACTCCATCGATGTATATAATGAAAACAAGCTTAAGTAAGGTAAAGACTGAAACAAACTGAAGTTCAAATAGGCTCAGGATAATCTAATGTTAAATTCCACTTCACATCAAAGAAATATGGATAAGCTTTGCTTTAATGGACCATTTTAAACTATTTCACTCAATTTCACCCAAGTATTTGTTTCTGCTAGCAGGTGATGATTGATAATTTGCTACCAAAACCAGACACTTCCTGTTATTATCAGGCATTATCCCTGAGTAAAGTGAAGAAAACATGACTTAATGTTGGACCATGCATAAGTGGGGAACCAAATCCCAAATATTTTGATTATCATGGGTTGATTGACTTGATAATGATATCTCACACCAAAGAGCTTACAGACTATGTATGCCATATACTTAATTTAACATTAGCACATGCATAACCAAGTATTATTTAATAACCTACCATAAACATAGGGAGTGTTTTTCAATCTTGCTCCACGAAGCAGGATGTTTTGAAGTCCTAATGGTTTTGGCTCGAGTTCTCCTACTTGCATCACTCCTTCAAATATGTACAAGTCAGCTATGGGTGGATTGCAAGTGATGACTATATGATTGTTCCACAATTCCTGAGGACTTTGAAACTCCCTGGTGTCACTGATGCACACATGGGTCTGAAAACAAAAATTGAAGCAGTTTCTTGTTTATGCCACAGCTTAACGCGAGTAAAAAAAATCTAAATAATGCAGTGATCCTGTTGATTATAATAAATTGATTTGATCTCATCCAAATTCACTTTAAAATAACTTTATTCATCCTCAAATGGGAAATCAATGTGCTGAAATGTAGTATAAGAATGATAATACCTACAATAAAGGTAGGCCTATATTGAAGGAATTTTTAAATAAGTCTACCAGAGATATTGAAAGAGAGATAGGGAGAGTGATAAAAAGCGTGGGGAAAGGGGATATTACGAGCGTACCTTAAGATTAGTCTCTCCATCGAGATTGGCCGTGGTGACATAACAGGTGCCTAGAGGATCAGAGGAGGAAAGAAGTACCAAGTCACATGGAAATTCTTCATTGGTATTCACTTTCACTATGTCACCCACCTGGAGTATGGGAATAAGGGAAGGGAGTAGGAAGGTGGAAAATACATAAATAGTCATTTTACTTATGGCAGCATCAAATGGAATTGCAGATGGAATGGAAGTCACAAATGATATCATGTAAAAAAAGATTACTCATTTCATTTTCTTCAATCGGGTTTATTTTTGATATCATATCAAATAAAAGTTCAACCATTGATACCTTAAACCCTTCAACAAAGAATTCACATCTAATTTTATTTATATATTAATATCTCTATCCATCCATCAATAATTCCATTCTATTATCCCCTTAATTAATTATGGAAGAATGACCAAAGGCCATTTTTGAAAAATCTGTATCTCTTCAAACAGGGTATTGGGTCTGATTTGGAAATGAGGTATTCACTGGAATCCTCCAAAATGGATTCTTATTATCTTTCCATTATAGATTTCACATTTTGAATGTACGAAGATGAGAAAAAATGAATAAGACAAATTTATTAAATGGTTAGATGAATGACTGGCACAATATGGGAATGGAGAAAAAAATAATGAGAACTGTAACAAAATAAAGGCAAGAAGAATACTTTAATGTCCATGGATCTACAGCATGAGTCCTGATGACCATTCCGTACAAGAGTAGCTGGACGTAGATTGACCTCATTGTCAGCTCTATGACGTAGCCAGTCCTCATAACCCTGCATAGAAAATAGAGGGTGGTCAAAAAATTCAGTATTTGAGGGAGAATTCCCAATAAAGAATTAAAAGTATAATTTAAGCCTTCCTCTAAAATCATGAAATCAAGTTGGTTATGATGTACTCATTTCTATTCACTTCCCAATTTTATTTCATCATATTATCCTTATAAAGCTTCTTCAGGAGGAAAGGGTGGATGGAAGAAGAGGAAGAAGTCGCCCTAGATGACGCTGGAGCCAGGATATTGGAGATTGGTTGGAAAGTCCAAAGTCAGAGGCAGGCCAACTGGCCAACAACATACATATCTTACGGGATGCTACAGCCAGAAAGGATACACAACCATAGAGAGAAGGAGATAACAGCTTTTCAACAGTTTTATCTATCTTATTCTTCAATACTCCCTCTTTCTTATCAACTATGTCACCAGAATATTTGACAGGTTTAAGATCGAGCATAAGAATTGCTTCAAAAGATGGTAGATGTAAACATTTGGTGTGAATCTACCTGTTTTATAGCAGTGACAGAGATGACAAACACGAGAGGTGCAATACTGGTCACTGGTGTCACTGGGGTGTCAATCAACAGCTGTAAAGGACAATAAATTAATATTAATATTAATATTAATATTAATACTACTACTACTAATACTAATAATAATAATAATGATGATGATGATGATAATATCAATAGACAAAATGTTTACACAGCACCTTCTGTTGAGACTTCAAAGGGCTTTTATTCATTCACTCATCACATGCAACGAACCATCTTATAAACCATAATTTATTCTTTAAATATTCACATGTAACTTTCACTAGAGGGGACAGATATAAGATATATGTTTTGAGTTGTTCAACGTCTGTAAGACATAATTCTTTCATTTTTAGAATTGTACATGCTTGGAATAGTCTGACATTTCAGACTAAGAGCTCGAAAAATATCAATTCTTTTAAGAACGCTGTGGAAGGGGAGCTCCATGACATCATGTTTTCGTTAATGATATTTGATATTTTTAACTCTGTTATTCATATTATATCTAATGACTTCATCAGGGCATTTAAAGGTTATTTAGCCTATTTAGCCCTTAACCTGATATTGTATTGTATTGTATAAGTAAATTTAAGATTTATGTTAAAACATGTACTAAATAAACACTTAATGCAAACATGCCATGATACAATTATATTTACCAAAACCATACAATAGCCAATGTTTGATCAGATTGTCATCAAAATAATACTGATACAACAGTAAGGATCAAAATTGGTCAAATGCAAAGCCTGAATTTGAGAATAATCATTGATCACTATGATAATGTCTTAGTGGTTGACGTATTTTCCAATGAAACAAAGGAGTCAAAGGTTGCCCTGAGCAGCCAACTGACTGAGTTTCAACCTGCTAAGAGCGATTTTGTTTTAATCGTTATAAAATTTTATCTCAATGGACTTAAGACAAAGTTGCTTAGGGTATAAGCAAAATATAGAGAAGACCTTAATATGATCTAGTGAACAGAACCAACCATGAACAAGATAGTTTGATATGTCGATGCCCTAAGAGTGTTCCTTCACAGGCAAACTTACCTGAATGATTCCCACTGCCAGGAAATAGAAGTTGGCCACTCGACGAAATTGTTCAAAGAGGTTCTTGGGTAGGAATGTTAGAATGGAATACTGTCAAGTACAACGAGAATAAATCAGGAATAACAGAATCAATGATTATAAAAATGACATACTACATTGAATAAAATCAAAATTTGTTTTCAGTGAAATGAAACTATACCGACTCTACATTTACTTTGCATTTACAGTTTCCCACATGCAGGGCAGAAATTGTGTCGATAGCCTTTGGTCATTGTTGATGTGTCCTTAGATAAGACACTTTGTCCTGCTTACCTCACTCAACTCAGGTGTGAATTATGAGGTGTATTGGCCATTATAAGACAACGTTGTCTGTGCTGTGTCCAAAAATTATAATTGCATCTAACAGGCTACATGTCTTGTTTTATGTGTTTCTGTGTTGCTGTCAGTCAAGGGATTGTAAAGCACATTGAGTACAGCTAATGAACGCTATATAAATACATGTTTTACTTTTTAAATATACATTTCTTTACAGTTGACACCTTGGACATGTCTATTATTATCCTCCTCATTAATATCATTCAACTAATCAATTGTAATAACATACCTTCGATGAAACGACTTTGTTATCAGGAAATTCCGGTGAATCATCACCGACGTTGATAGGGTCTGTCTGACCTGCCTGGATTGTCCGACTGACTTCTGGTGGTCTCTTTGAGAAGATTTTCTGTATATTAATAAATTTGAATAAAAGAAAAACACCCAGCAATTAGTACACGTTCAGTTAGTACACGTTCAGTTAGTACATGTTCATTAGTACACGTTCAATTAGTACACGTTCAATAAGGACATGTTCAATAAGGACACGTTCAATTAGTACACGTTCAATTAGTACACGTTCAATAAGTACACCTTCAATAAGTACACCTTCAATTAGTACACCTTCAATAAGTACACCTTCAATAAGTACACCTTCAATAAGTACACCTTCAATAAGTACACCTTCAATTAGTACACGTTCAATAAGTACATGTTCAATAAGTACACGTTCAATTAGTACACGTTCAATAAGTACACATTCAATAAGTACACGTTTAATTAGTACACGTTCAATAAGTACACGTTCAATATGTTCACGTTCAATACGTTCACGTTCAATTAGTACACGTTCAATAAGTACACGTTCAATTAGTATACGTTCAATAAGTACACGTTTAATTAGTACACGTTCAATAAGTACACGTTCAATAAGTATACGTTCAATTAGTATACGTTCAATAAATACACTTCAATAAGTACACGTTTAATTAGTACACGTTCAATAAGTATACGTTCAATAAGTGCACGTTCAATTAGTACACGTTCAATAAGTACACGTTCAATAAGTATACGTTCAATAAGTACACGTTCAATAAGTTCACGTTCAATAAGTACACCTTCAATAAGTTCACGTTCAATACGTTCACATTCAATAAGTACACGTTCAATAAGTACACCTTCAATAAGTAAACGTTCAATAAGTACACCTTCAATACGTTCACATTCAATAAGTACACGTTCAATAAGTTCACGTTCAATAAGTACACGTTCAATACGTTCACGTTCAATACGTCCACGTTCAATAAGTACACGTTCAATACGTTCACGTTCAATAAGTACACATTCAATAAGTACACGTTCAATAAGTACACGTTCAATTAGTACACGTTCAATAAGTACACGTTCAATAAGTACACATTCAATAAGTACACGTTCAATAAGTACACGTTCAATAAGTTCACGTTCAATAAGTACACATTCAATTAGTACACGTTCAATTAGTTAATATTAATCATTACCTTGAAAATTATCAAACTTCAAATTACAAAAACCTACTAAGATATTGACTTGACCTAAATCGTGATCATCTTATTGATCTTAATAGTAAGACATGAGAAAAGTGGTGGAGGATATGGGAGTTTAAGTGGGACACCACCTTGCATCCACACGCAACGACAATGCTCAAGCATTAATTGCAGTCAACACCACAGAATTATAATAGGGAGGCGATGGTTTAATTCCATTGCCTCCGCTCCGCTCTGTTCCCCGCATCAAAAAAGCGGTGAACAATGTAATACATACTGTAATATAAGATATTATGTACTATTGCGAGCAGAGACTGTAGGTAACGTGATAACTTAATTTAGTGTTTGACGCTTTTGAGATGACAGGAGTGGAGCGCAGGCAATGGATTTGAACGCATGGACAAACAATGCAGGCCTATATTATTATCTTATTCTGTGGTGTACAGTGTTGGTAGCAGGTATAAATCCCAGTTTTCTCAAATAGGGGGGGGGGGGGGGGGGGGGGGGGGGGGGGGGGGGGGGGGGGGGG
>JASKDV010196483.1:0-11185 GCA_032466395.1 Aegires albopunctatus
TAATAATAATAATAATAATAATAATAATAATAATAATAATAATAATAATAATAATAATAATAATAGTAATAGTAATATGATGATGATGAGTCTTATTGTAGAAATGTTGTTCTTGGGGTGTTAGAATGTAGCTTCAGGGATGAGCATGTTCGTGTATGCCTTGTCGAGAGGTAGATATGGCTACAATCAGGTAAAGATGGTTACATTCAGGTAAAGATGATTATATTCAGGTAAAGATGGTTACATTCAGGTACAGATGGTTACATTCAGATAAAGATGAATACATACAGGTAAAGATGGTTACATTCAGATAAAGATGTTTACATTCATGTAAAGATGGTTACATTCGGGTAAATATGATTACATACAGGTAAAGATGATTACTTTGAGGTAAAGATGATTACTTTGAGGTAAAGATGGTTACATTCAGGTAAAGATGATTACATTCAGGTAAATATAGTTACATTGAGGTAAAGGTGGTTACATTCAGGTAAAGATTACATTCAGGTAAAGGTGATTGCATTCAGATAAAGATGGATACATTCAGGTAAAGATGATTACATTCAGGTAAAGATGGTTACATTCAGGTAAAGATGATTACATTTTCAGATAAAGATGGTTACATTCAGATAAAAATGGTTACATTCAGGTAAAAATGGTTACATTCAGGTAAAGATGGTTATATTTAGGTAACCATTTATGAACATGACATCTAGTAAGGTTAAAATCATGTTAACAACATTTTGCCTACATTGTCAAGGTACAAAAATGGATATTAATATATAATAGCTTCCAAACAGTATGAGATCTAGATCTAGGAAGCGAGTGGCAAAAAGGGGAGATTCTATTGGGGAAGTCACGCGACTTTCAAACAGAATCGCGGGACATTAAACGTTACTCATAAAAAAAAACTCAAGTTCGAAAACATGCCAGTGCAATGGAATTTCGATAACTGGTCAATAATCAAATTATTATCACGACATCGATGGTGATGATGATAGAAGTCGTGTGGGTTTGAATTCTAGGGGCATTGCGTTTGGAATCCATTTTCATTGTGGGAGACAGAAGTATTTTAATAAATCAAAGCCACGGGGAAACAACGGAGTGTTAACCTTTGTCATGCCGTTCCCATGGTTGTCCTTTTTTAGCGTGGGTTTCGCACTAATCTTCTTTTGTCGTTATTATTGTTTTTGTTATTCTCTCTTGTTGCTTTTTTTTTCCATTGACGCGATCTTCCTCCCTTCTTTACTAGTTTGTTATTTATTTTCCTGTAATTTCTATTCTCTAATCTATTGTTGAATCGTTAGCGTTGCTGTTATTCCCTCTTCGTTGGATTATCTATTAACACAGCCATTGTGTTCATACGTTGTTTCCCAAGGAGATCGCTTGAACTCTTTCTAGTCTTACCAAGTGTTTTGATGAATAGTAAGTAGGTACTCAAATACGGAAGGGGGAAAAAGGGGGAGGGGGAGGGGCAGTCATAGGTAATCTCAACGTCGTAAAAGTCAAACTAGAATAATTATCATTTCATTAATTAATTCCATACCGACTAACGCCCCCTAGCAACGCCCACTATTGTGATTTTGGCCTACTGCACCCAAAGTGGTTCGCACCAGCATAACTAAGCAGTTATATTAGAACGGGTAGAGTGGTTATCTATCAAGTCATGCTTAGTAATGGCTATATCTACAGTCAAACATTTACTTTCAATGGACTTCGTTTAGCTATGTGCCGGAGACAAGGGCTTGTTGTCCCGCTACGAGTTAGCCACTTAACGTAGACATGGATCTAGTTTTCCTACCGGTGCACGATAAAAGTCTGACAAGTAGGCTATCGGAAAAGGCGCTGAAGGTTGCAATTCCATACATTGTCATGCGCGAATATAAATCTCTTTTGACTCACGGGACTGGGGGTAGGGAAATGTGCCTGAGCATTTATTACGTTAGTACGTTTTACAGCAGGTTGAAACGCACGTATGGAAACGCCACTTTAAGCACGCAGTGTTTAAACTAGTCGAGTACTTTGATTGGTGAGGTACTCAAGACGGACTCACTGTGGCATGAGTCTAATTGTATGTATATTGGCGCAGGTGGGGTAAAAACGGTGTATCGAGTATAGGGCCCCAGCTAAGCAAGCTGAGTAATAAGTATCAGTAAAAGTAGAACAAAGTGGATGCATGCATTAGCCTAAATTAACGTTCGATTTTAAGCAACGCTGGGTTTGCTGAATAAGAAGATGATGTCATTGCGTCCGAGGTGAAAACATGAATGTAACTACTACGGTGGTGAACAAATTATTCTAATTATAGACTAAAGGACAGGTTGCATTGTTCAGATTCGTTCACCTTGGTGTCTATGGTCTCTAACGTCAGTTGATATGAAATTGATTCGAAATGCAAAAGTAAGTTTCCCTTCCATATACAATAAAGACGGCTTGCGACAGGTGGGTAAAACTTGGCACATTTGTACATTGACTCTTGAAGAATGTCCCTGTATAATTTTATGCACCAGTACTGAACGCAAATGAAATGCGCTTCGTTTTCCTGTTGGCAGTTTGATCACAATGGCCGGCATAATAAATGCTCCAAAATTGAAAAAAAAATTCACGAAAATGTCATCCGTGTTATCATAAAGTTTTCAATTATTCTGGGTAAGTCAGCCCCTGAAATACACACATATCTTTTGACTGCTCTTGGAGACAATCCTCCCTTCTATTCAAACGACTAGAAAATGGATGAGAGCCATTTCTGAAGGGCGCATTTAGACGAGTGATGAAAACCGGACTGTAAGACCTCTCTCAGCATGTTGCAATCTCTGCTGTAGAGCAGTCATTTTTCGACGGCTTATTCCTTTTGGCACCATAATCAATGCCAAATATTACAAAAAAGGTTTTGCAAGATAAATTAAGACAAGCCATCAGAAAAAAACGACCTGGGCTTCTGGAATCTGGAGTCATCTTCCATCATGACAATGCACCTGTACACACTGCCAGGATTGTCACCAAGCTGCTTGGCCAATATGAGTTGGAAGTATTGCAACATCCACGCTATTCTCCAGATCATTCTGGCACCGTGTGACTGTTGGCTATTCCCAAAAATGAAAGAGTACATTCGTGGACAAAGATTCGAGTCTGGAGAGACATTATTTTTGCTACACAAGTAGTCATCAGACAGCTTGACACAATCTCTTACGTCATAGAATATATTATAAAATGAAGGTATGCCACGCCAAGTTTCATTGTTTTCGATCATTTTGTTTCTGAGTTATTGGGAAGGACCTCGTACCGATTGTGGTATACATGGCGGATTAAAAAACCCAAGAGGGAGGGAGTTCGATATTCCTTGTTTAAATTCATTCCCATTGATGAAGTCTCCTCACACATTATGTCAATGATTCTCAACAAGTGTGTCCGAGATTATTTGAAGTGTGCCGCAAAACATTGTCAAGGCATACCAGAAAATACAACACATTGTTATCGATGTTGCTTTCCCATTCTAAGGTATCTAAGGGACATTTTAAGGGACATTCTAATGTATCCCCTAAGGGACAGGCTAAGGGCCGGGACGTTGTAAGGAACATTCTATGGAACGTTCTAAGAGACCGTCTAGGTGACGAATTAAGGGACATTCTAATGGACATACTAATGGAATTCTAAGGAACGTTCTAAGAGACCGTCTAGGGGACGTATTAAGGGCCATTTTAATGGACGTTCTAAGAGATATCCTAAAGTATCTAAGGAATATTCTAAGGGACATTTTATTGGACCTTCTAAGGGACGTTCTAAAGGAGCTTCTAAGGGACTTTTTAAGGTATCTAAGGGACATTCTAAGGTAGCTTCTAAGGGACATTTTATTGGACCTTCTAAGGGACGTTCTAAGGGATCTTCTAAGGGACGTTCTAAGGAATCTTCTAAGTGACGTTCTAAGGTATATAAGGGATCAAAAAGGGATTAATGATGCGAAAACCAGACCAACTGTCATTTTCAGTTTCATACAACTTACTGACACCGCTTGATGGTGGTGCTACAAAACAGTACGTTTAATCCGATATGTTGAAGTTTTTTTGTTTTTTTTTTAATGATTAAAAATCTACAGCAGTTTTTTGTTTGTCATTTTCTGTATGAATGTGTGGTATTGATGTAATAACATGTAAAAGCGCTATGGCCTTATGCGCCGGCTGAAGATACGTACACCTTACAGCCGTTGATACATTTTACTGTTGATACCTCCTCCATAACTATTAAGCGATCCAATTCAGGAACCAAAGAATATGTTCCACGTTCCTAGCAATCTGAACTCTTTTTCTTCGTAGCATCAAGTCCAAGACCTGAACAGCATGACCTGTGTTCAACGATTGTGGATTTTTAAAAAGATGATTTGTCGATGATGGTGAAATTGAAAGTTAAGGTGGGACTGGTATTGTGAATAATAAGCCGAGACAACGTGATCCTTTCAGGAGACACGGTTTCATCGTCAAGGAAAAGATCGGGAAATCAGTTTCATTTCCATGTGCCAAACACGGTGTAAGTCTTGAAATTGTTGCCCAACTATTAAAATGTATTAGTAATACTGAAGACATGTTGTAGTATCCTATCTATAAATCCTTAAGGTGGGCGTTGCCCCCGTGAGGGTTTTTCGAATAAACTCGATAACCGCTGAAGCTACCAGAAAACCAAACACATCAACATTCTTGATTTAATTTCCCAAATTCGGTGGGCAGTATTATTTTATTACCAAATAACTGCAAATTTCATTAATTTCTATTACATATCAAGTACGTGATCTACGACTACGATGGTCAGCGCCATTTTCAGCAATCACTTTCGTCGGGTGAGAACAATGATAGCTAAGTTTGCCGCCACACGACGCAAGAATCAAATCTTGTTTCCCTTCAGTCATTCTTCTAAGAAGAAGTCAATAATAATGGAGAGAATAGCAGAGAGAATGCTAATATTAATTTTTAAAAATAGGGAGAATTTTGTCTCGATCTATCTAGATCTAGATCTAGATCTAGACGTAGATCTACTTGCTGATCGAGATTCTAGATCTAGATTTCTAGATCTATCTAATTCTAGATCTAGATTCTAGATAGATCTAGATCTATATGTATATCTAGATCTAGATATCAGGCCTAATCTAATTTAGGCTAATATCTAGATTTGCTCATATTATTGTTGCGATTCCAGCTTGGTTGACATTTAGAGAGTTGATGTGTTCAAGCCACCAATAAAATCGGGCATTTCCCATTCTCTCTGCTAGTCATAGTATAAAAACCTATCTCTATTAAACAGAAATGCTCGCGGAACATCGTACGCAATTAAAACATCTTGAAGTGTGTGCCAAACTAATCTTGTGTGATTTATACAACGGTTGGAAACCCCTTAAGTGCACACGTGAGGCCAAATTATCAGTTATCGGGGATTATTGGGACTTTAAAAAACTCACATGGAAAATCTTCTCAAAGCCAATGGAGCTTTAGTAGGATAATGATTTCGTACACGATAGGACTAGGAGTTGTAATTCTGCCTTCCTCATGGGCGAATTCATCACATCTTATCGTAAAAATGTTTGTTCAATGGGAAACAAATCGGGAAGGGGGACTAGGTAGGGGTGTTGAATCGTTATTTTATCATTTAATTATGTTTAGACGCTATTTCCCAATTCCCTGGTTTGGTATCGCGGTCTAGAGATAGATAATATGGCTGGTACGTGTAATCGGATGAGGAGGGTTCAAATCCCGGTAGGGCGCCGTGCTGAGCTGTTGGAAAAGTTCTTTCCTTCCACGACTCATGCCTCGTGTTCAGGTGTTGAATTAGTACCTTTTATAAGCAGATCTAGAGTCTGATCTTCTTGGTATGTTCGAAGAAGACTTCTGTCATCATTGCGTCTCTGCATTACCCTTTTCCCGCGATACCGGAAATTAAGTTTAGAACATATCGGCCCTCAGGGGAATATCCTAATAAAGCATTGAGCACGTGTAATGTGACGCGCATTTTAAGAAGGCTCTTTGCTGTTCTATTGAAAATTTTACCTTTTAAGTTTGATTAGATGAGGAAAAAAAAAACAACAACAAAACTTTATAATAAAGCTATGTGAGGGCGGTGCCTCAAAATATTCGAAAGTTATAAACTAATCATGTTGGTGAATACTTACCTGATGATACCTAATGAAACCGTGTCTGTGACTACATTGTTGAGCATATTGTTCAGAGATTCTCGCCATAATTGGGGTGGGACTTTGTAAACATGTAATTCGCATAGCTGAAATGGAAACAATAAATAAATAAATAAGTAAATAAATAAATGAAGGTGTCAAAATACGAAAAGCGCAAAAGTAATCAGTGCCCTGTTGCTTTAGGTCTATAGCATTTCAATACAGTTAATAAACTTATCAAAGGTAATTTGTTGAAATGAGGCCATCTTCAGCCACAATCAGAAACGTGGAACTGTCTATTTTCACGATATTATGAATTTAATGGCCACCACAACTAGACGTTAAAGTGGCAGATCGTGCCTGCACAGTTACTGCATAGTTACGACACAGTTCTCCTTCTATTTATAATTTTCGAGGCCACACACTACACAAACCACCGAAGATCACCGTGGATTCAAATGAGAATGAGGTTGCGCTAGCCTGTCTAGCTCTGATTGGAATCTAAACGAATCTATGAGCGATTTGTAGATCATCTATGGAACTGTGCAGTAACTGAACAGTTGGGAACTGCGCAGTGTATGGTGGTCACAACGCATGTATCCAATTGTTCACATCCGTGGGAAGGACGCCAATTGGACACTCGTAAAATAATTATTTGAATGGATGGATTTGAAGGCTTATAAAGACTTAAACACAGATGTAGATTTTTACTATTATATGTCAATATTGTTAACAATTTGTCTGCTGAGCACAGCATTCCTGTAACCCTAACACAGTTACAGGGTTTCTCAGCAGACGAAATGTTTTCATGCATTTTTAGCAATTTGGATGAGTTATAGAGAGATGTAACGTTAAAAATAATATCAACATAAAGATTAAAGTTAAAGTCTATTCAGACAACATAAAGATTAAAGTCTATTCAGACAACATAAAGATTAAAGTCTATTCAGACAACATAAAGATTAAAATCTATTCAGACAACATAAAGATTAAAGTCTATTCAGACACCATAAAGATTAAAGTCTATTCGGACAAGGTAAAGAGAAATCTCCCAGTGCAAGGAAAATTGAAATCACATTTTGCGGTGTATATTCTGTGACACGATAACAAAATAATTATCATCTATTTATGTTCTGATCCAAAGCTTGGCGTTGTATTTTAGAATACTAATATCACTATCTCTTATTAAAATAAAATTCATGATGTTAGCTTACTCGGTCGGAAAATCTAATGGCATACAATACCATTTATTTTTCGAAATCACTACTACGGCCAGATGGCCTCAATTATTAGCTCTGATGCTATTGGCACCAGGTAACTTCTTTAGCCAATCAGAATGGTCCTCGTGAATTGTCATACCGCTCGACTGCTTCGTCAATTCACTGGACACCCTGGCATTATAGAGCATTTGGCATCGGATCAGAATCTTTATCTATCTCGTTTTGACAAGAAATGTTTCATGGTCATGTTTCCATCTGTACAGCGTATACAACTAATCAATACAAACGCTGTTTTGACGGGAAGATTTTTAATAGAAAAAAAATAAACAAACAAGTCATACTATGATACTGATTTTGAGTTGTTGGTTTTTTTTATTGTTGTTGTTTTGTTGTTTTGTTGGGGGGTTTTTTGTGGGTTTTTTTTTTTTTTTTTTGGTGGTTTGGCTACCTACCACATTTAAAAGCGTTTTTATATTTGTTGTTGTTGTATGAATGTTGAAATGATATTATGGATTATCTGTGAAAGAACAAATTACGTGTACAGGTCACGATCGTATCCCATAGTAAATTTACTTTGCGTTAAAATGCTTAATTATGTACGTTTATTTTGTTCGAAAGATGTGTGTTGATTCATTCATTTAAAATTAATTGCACGATGCACGCAATGAATTGCCAGTAGATGTAGATGGTATGTGATAGTCTTGTTATTCAGAATCGACTGTTGGATTGCAAATGATATTTTTGAGATGATGTTTGTTATTTCTGTAAATCATCTCTCCATTTAGTTATCTTTATTGTATTGTACGTATTATTTGAAGTGCTTCTTTTCCTCCTTGGCGACTTTTTTCCCCTCTTCTAAAATCTATTTCTTCTACTTCTGCTTTTATCTTTTCACTAGCTTATCATGTTACTTTTTCATGGGCTCTGAGATAACACTAGTGGTTGACTGAGCCCTTAAACTCCAAATAACTAACTAACTAACTAGCATGTATTCTCTCTTCTCTTCTATTATGGTCTATTATTTTACTATGGTACGAATACAGAAATGCACCATATAAATTCGATACTTTTTGTCTATATGAACAGAAATCTAATGTAAGGTCTAGATTCTACGTATTGCCGTTCTTCTCTGAATTGTTGAATGACAGGTAAAGAAAACATTATGCTCATGTTTAGCTTTACTTTCGTTGATATTTTCTGATAGTTTGCTTAACTAAAATATTGTTCATCTAGTTCGTTAGGTGCCTCAAATAGGGAAAATCGTTCGTAGAAATCGATGAATTTTAATGTATTCGATTGTAGCAATGTTTATTGTCAACGAGAATCAATATCTCTAACGCCAAGAGCTCTAGCGTTTATGCAAACTCGTCTCGAGTGTTTCCATCGACTATCGACTGGCATTGCTACATTCTCTGACAACCAATTTATATGTAGGACTATTGAAGATTTATATGTATTATATATTTTGTTATAAGGTTTTCACTGACATCGAAAACCTTTCAGTCACATAACTGATCAAAATAGATAGTCCATAGCATGTAATTAACTTATATATATATATATAAAACAACAAAACAAACAAACAAACAAAAAACCAAAAAAAAACCCAGCTGAATTTTTAAAAATCGCCATGGACCATGGTATATATTTTAAATTCCACAATATATTTATCATAAGGGGTAATGCTATGAATCGAACCATTTCATTGTCCCTTTCCCATACCCCTTGTTATAATAAATTGCTTTTGGAAAAAAAATTGCCATGATTTGTTAAACAAAGATGAAGAAATATAAATATAGCGGATAGAATTACAAAACCGCTCGTGGCGAAAATGTTCTTTTAGCAAGAAAGATAACGCTTATCATGTAAATTAATTTTAAAATTAACGGAGTTATCTCCTTCTTGCCTTTTTTCCACTCCGATAATTTTGATACCTTTAAATTAGCGCACACACATTGTACTTTGGTATCACTTAGGGGCGTCCACTATCTGATAACAGATCTGGCTGCCTCGGCTACTATACTGATTCTTGTTATAACATTTACGAATTTGTAATTTGAATCTGAAGTTTACGTAATTTTTCTTTGTTTTAGACTCAAGAATGGTGTTAAGACGAAACAGATCGAGTACTTTGGCTATGAATGATAATTGTGCCTACATGCAATGATTATTGGCATTTTCACACATAGCTCGTAATTTTCCTTCTTTTCTAATCAATCACTCTTCTAAGATTTGTTCTGGTGCTTTATCTTTTGGAATAAATGGACTTTAAAGAGGCTTTTATTTTACCTGTTTCAATTTCAATAAAACTTATTGACCTCAGAAATGGAAACTAAATGAAAAAATAAATAAATAAATACAATAAAATTTCACTACATTCATCCCAGAAGGAAAATTATGATTTGGTATTTACCGTCACCGAGCGTCAGCCATAAGAACAGCACCGTAACGTAAGCAATTCGTGAAAAACAACCTTGCCCAAGAGTTAAAAACGGTGTCAACGATGAGATTCGAACCTGCGACCTTTTGCATGCGAGTCCAACGGCTTAACCGTTCAGCCACCGTGCCAGAGTCTAAATAAAAGAGCATACTGACAAGGTCAGGTCCCATTTTTCACCACGGTAAGGCGAGGAATTGGGTGGAAATGCATGTAAAAAATCTTTTCTCAAAAATTCAACATCGCACCCTACTGTGATTAGAACCTGGGACATTTCGATCACCAGTTAAAATGTCTACCACTAGACTACTATGTCACACAGAGTGAACAGAACTACATGTACAAATATATAAATCACAGTGAAATAATTTGAAAATATGTTAAAATATTGGACATGAAGTTATTAATTATTGATGCTCATCGGCACTGCACAAGACTACATTTTTATAGTGCATGTGCTTACATTACCTCATACCAATATTATGCATAATACAATAGAATACACATACAAATATACTATTTGTAGCAAATGGAATACTAGAACAATGAAGAATTGAATTTAAAGGAAAAAGAAGAAAATGAAGGATAGGGGCTCAATAATAATATTTACACATTATGTGATATGAGTTTCAAAGTGGTAGTATAGCTGACGGAACAAAGGACATTCTATTTCTATTTGTTTTGCAGTAGTGGGATCTAAAACGTTTGCTGATTGTAGAATCATAAATTCAGAGTGAAGGTCATGATCCTCATTCTATTAAGTGCCTCCTTTAAAGTTTGCTTTATATATAAATCATAAAGGCCGCATTGTTGTCCGTCGATTATTTTCAAACCAGATTCTAATAATCCTATCTAAGGAATTGCTATCTTCATTATTCGAGATATTTAACCAAGAAGATATAAAGAGAAAGACGTGGTACTTCCTATAATTATGGGTAAAATAATTAAAGAAGAAATTTTTCAACTGAAAAAGAGTTTAGTATTCTTAAGAAATGTAGATCTAAATGTTGCTGTCCTTTTCTCAATAATTGCAAGTGCTTTCGTGTCCCATTTCAATCTATCCCCAAAACGGTTCATGAATACATGTTTTGCCACGCAGTCTCTACATTGGTATCATAACATTTATCATATTAATAGAAGGCTTATGTCTGGAATGCCAGAAATCAAAGATCATCTCTTTAGTTCCCCCGGATTCGATATTAAAAAAAAAAAAAAAAGAAGAAGAAAAGAAGAAGAAGGAGAAGAAGCATCGCACCAAATTGCAAATTCCGACAAATTCAGGTCCATGATCATGATCAGATCGAGGGAGAGAGAGAGAGAGAGAGAGAGAGAGAGAGAGAGAGAGAGAGAGAGAGAGAGAGAGAGAGAGAGAGAGAG
>JASKDV010196494.1:0-11185 GCA_032466395.1 Aegires albopunctatus
CAAATTAATGTGACTATCATAGTACAAATTAATGTGACTATCATAGTACAAATTAATGTGACTATCATAGTACAAATTAATGTGACTATCATAGTACAAATTAATGTGACTATCATAGTACAAATCAATGTGATTATCATAGTACAAATCAATGGCATTATGTAAACATGGAAGAAGGATTTCATGAGAATAGATCCTGTCCTGGATAAATCATATGCCCTATTTGGTCTAAAAATGTCATAAAACTCTGCATAAAATTATGGTCAAGATAATACATTCAAAAGACATTTAAAAAGACTCCAATGCATTGACTTTGACCCTAATGGCAACGATAACATAAATTTGAGAAAGCCTTTGAAATGATGACAGCAGGGAACAAAAATAAAACCAATCTGAAAATTCTATTTAACGCAAATTTCTGTTTGTATCTGTATAGTATAATAAAAGAAAGTCTTCATTCTCATTATCATAAAGGACAACAATTTATGACCTGCTGATATGGTATTCAAAGTTATAATTTCATGAATGCAGTTAATATTTTAATAATTTGTTATTTATCTTACATAAAAATATGTTTATAAAAATAAGACTTAAAACAGTGAAGAAAAATGAAAGGGAGTAAGGTCTAAAAATTAATCACTTTCATATGTGGAAAAGGACACATTAAAAAAATAATAATAATAAAATACAACCTAAATAAAGACTTTTTAAAAAATCTAAATTTTGTAGTAACAAAATATTGATTATAAAAATGGATCTGTGCTTTTAATAAAATGGTCTATTTCAATATAACATATCACTTAGGATGGTGTCTAATGCAGTAACATTTCAACATCATTAAAGAGCCCTTCATAGTACATGTACATAGATTATGTAATTCAATTTATTTGTGGTTTGTTTGTTTATTGATGTGGTCCTGCTTGCAAAAAAAAAAAAAGAAAAAAAAAGAAAAAAGAAAGAAAACAAATGCAAAAGTCAAAAGTGCACGGTATGTATAAATATCTAAAAATACATAACTTAATATTTATATATCTCTATATTTTTATAATATTCTATGTTGCTGCATAAAAATGCAGTGTTTCTTTTTGTTCTTTTTGTAAATGAACATACAGAGAATATAATCAGGTGGATGATAAGTAGACTAAAATAATGCTACAGCAACAAAGAAAAAAATAAATGTGCTGTGACATTTCATGCAAATCTGCCAACATATATGTACAAAATCAAAATTTCACATTAAATTCTTTTATTATTATGTGTTTGACGCTGCTTTTATGGATGTCCGGTTCAAATATCTTTCATAATAATTTACCTTTAGAACTATGGTATTTAATCGATACTACTTGCTCCTTATCTGAAAATGTTATTTCTCAATAATTCCTAAAAAAACAAAAAATACATGCACCCACACTAAGTGAGAAAGAGTAAGAAGAAAGAAAAAAAAAAAATATATATATATATATATATATATATATATATATAGAGAGAGAGAGAGAGAGAGCGAGAGAGAGAGAGAGAGTTGGAGAGTAAATAGAAGGGTGAGAGCAGGAGAAAGTGGTGGGGAAATATAATAGAAATAAATGCAGCTAAAGGCCAAAATATGAAAAACATCTTTACAGAATGTAAAGGTTGGACAGGTTGGCTAAGAGCAAGGCATCTCAGTGCAACTTAGGCATTCTGGGTTCAAGCCTCAGTTTGGCATCCAGTTTTTTTCCTTGAATAAGATAATTAACAATCAATGCCAACCTGCAGTGCATCAAGCCTGGGATATTCAGGCTTTCCCTGGAGTAAACTCAAAAGAAATAATGTCCTCTTGAGAATAACAAAACTAAGGAATTTAGTTATGTTTTATTTTTATATCATTATCTATTGAAACTATTTATATATCAATTAATTTACTTTACTTATTGATTATTCTATATCTTTCTATTTATTTGTTATATATTTAAGAGAAAAATTTAAAACTTAACCAAATTTTTCTCCTCCATAACACTGAAAAAATGAAAAAAAAAAACCCCACTGTACTATGGAGCAAGACAAGGGTGGGGAGGGAATTTTGAAAAACAAACCCTTTCGATATGGACTGAAGGAAGCATCAAGCACATAATAATTTTGTTTAATAACAATATGATATGACAATACAGCAGAATTTTAAAAATATTTAATTTCATCTTCATTATTATTTACAACTTTCTACAAAACATTGGCAAAAGTTACCTAGTCATTATTAATCACCTTTAGGTTGACATAATATAAGCATGGTGCATAAACTAAAATCATTATTAACTCAAGAGATTACAGAAAGTAAGAACTCCATATTATACAGTATGTAAAACTTTAAATTTACAGTGGTCATAAAATACATTTATATATTATTCATATACTATATAATATATAGAGAGAAACTATGTGATGAATAATATTTTTGAAGTATTTATAACAAATTTGTTCATGTGGCTCAGTCCAAAATGATAATTTTATCTGAACATAAAGTTTTAAGTTTCAACTTCTATTGGGTTTTTAAAAAAAAGTTTGTTCATTTGTTTACTGTATTCCTTTATTTTGTTGTTTTTGTTGCTATTTTAGAGTTTCTGGCAAGAACTAACAAATGACAAAAGAAAAGCTGTAAACTGATAAACAAATACATTTTTCAAAAATGGTAAAAAAAAATTATTATTTCTTATGAAATGCATATTATTATGATGTGCAGAATATAAAATTAAAGATAAAAACGTTATCACAAATTTACCTGCAAGTTTATCATAACATGTCACCTGACTTCAAACAATGTGTATTATGTCACCTCTTAGCAAATATATCCTAATAATAGTAATACCTTAACATGCCAGTTAACTCATTCAGCCCTACCACTGGCAGCCAGACAGGTGCTCAGATACCACGGCTTTTGAAACGTACCTTTGTACATACACAAAAACGACTATACTTGGTCGTAGGGCTTAACGCTATGTTCGCCGAAACCGAGTATATTCGGTCTAAGCGTTGAATGAGTTAACCAAAACATTCTGATAAAGTTTTAAGTCATTCCAAGCTTAAAATTGGTAAAATTCTTGGCAAGACATATCAATGCAGCAAGACAAAAACAATTTTTGAATATGATATAAAATGCTAAAAGTAATAGAGCTAACAAATTAATGGTTCATGTTTGACTTATCAATAAGAAGAGCAGCCGCATCATTTGAAAAAGAAAAACTAAAAATAATGAAAGGAATTTACAGTAAGCCTTTCTAGACACTTCGAATCGGATGGCTTGTGATATTATCTTTTTGTTATGTTTGATTGGTAAAGGTAACAGAAAAATAATAGAAATATACAGGAACAAAGTCAATTAATGAATCTTTATTATGTACAGATGTATATTGATGATGATATGTACAAAATTACGAGATGCTGACAAACGTCCATTACATTAATCTAATACCACATTTATTCAACACATGAAACAGATCATACTAAATAAGTGCCAGTACTAGATGGTTTTCACTTTCAGTATTTTAAATATCGTAATTCAATTTATTTCTTAAACTTACTTAGATCTAATATTTTTCATAATTCTCTTTCTTATAGAATTAATTACAAATGGTTTAATTTACTTATATTTTTATTCATCTTTTTTATGTGGTATAATTATCATTGATTGCATTAAATAAATATAATCTATCCAAGCTTTTTCAAATTTAAATATTTCAAATTTTGATTTTGCAAGTTTTTTTTCTCTCTTTCTATTATACATTTTACTCATGTATTTTGTAGATACTTTTTTCTACGAGCATAAACATGTCTGACGACAGAGAGCAGCGTCCAGTCAGTTTTAGTATTATCGTTTTCAATATTTGATAAATGAATTCAAACTCTGGTCAGAGACCCCAATGACTAGGGCACTACAATTATGACTTACTATTTCACGATCTTGAATCATATAAACTCAATCTCACAACAAACAAATGAAAAAGAAAGAAGAAAAAAAAAAAAGACATTTCTCTTTAGTCATTGACTGATATCTCCAAGACAACTTTGTCGAAGGATTTCAATATTGAGCACAAGTGTATTTGAGTATAAATCAAATTAATCTTTTGTGGCTTGAGACCAAATCTTACATAAAAATTCATATATGAATTAGCACCATTAAATTATGACAGAAACATTACAAATTTAATGTTTCACTTATTCTGATTTGTATTATCAAATATCAAGAACTGCCCAAGCCAACACAGCTCTTAACCATAAAGAAACAATAGTAACATTAGACATGGCATCTACAATAAAAAGACATTTTGATATTAATCAATTTCAGATGGATTGTATCATTGATAATCAAAGGATACAGCTTATAAAAAATATAATGTAATTCTTAAATCTTTATGACCTGCTATAACTGGTATAAAAACAATTTTGTCGTAAAAGAAATGATTCTTGAAATGTTTTGAACCATTTTCTAACTCTTTTTGAAAATAAAATTATCAATCAATACTCCTTTATCAAGTACCATCTGAGGTATTACTTAAACAATTTCTATTGACTGCGACCAACAAAATGTTTAAAATTAAATATTTATCAGTATCTACTCCAAGTTAAGGCATGAACTATGAATTTAAAACTTTTGAAATATTTACCAGTTTCAATATGAAAAAGTTACCAAGTTTAATAATACACAGATTCACAATTTCGCCTTGTGATTTTTTTTTTCCTTTGGCACAAATGGAAGTTAGGATGAGGGGATGATAATTATGCAATAGCAATGAATTACAACAAACAAATAAAAAAACACAATCACAAAAAGACAAAAGAACATTAAAAAAAAAAGCTGAAATCTTCCTTGGGACGTAGGTTAAAAGAAAGAGCTTTTTAAAAACCAGCATGTAGACTTACCTTCAATGACAGACAGAAAAACCCCCAAAAAAAACAAAACAACAAAATTCTCAGATAAACAATAACCCCAAACCTCTAAAAATAATATTTGTAGCTTCTTGAGGACAATACAATGTATCTCAAAGAAAAAAATATCACAACACAAAGTTATAGAAAAATAATTTCCAATTCTATCTCTTGATAAGAACCTTGAATTCAACCTTTATCTTCAATAAAAAAAACACAAACAACCCAGGACCTTAAAAACAAATATCTAAATCTAAATTTACATGCATAACAAAAATTCCAACCATAAAACTGCCCCTTCCCCCAATCACCCTTTTTGGGAATTGACCTTAAGAAATATTTAAAAAAAAAAAAAACAATAAAAAAAACAACAAACCAATTAATCACAGAAATATTGTATAAGGGTTCTGCATCAATATTATCATTATCATATAATATTCATACCACCTTTGAGCATAAAATAGTATTAACAACACTGAATTGTTTTACATAATAAGATATTACACATCATATGACTGTTTAAACATGATAAAAAAATTGAAAAAGTCCTGTTCTAGTACAACTCTGAGCTCTCTCCTTAGCTTCCTTGGCTATTCTTACAGCTTGGCAACCATTTTCAGCAAGCTGCCATCTGACAATGTGGACTAGAAATATGACAAAATGACAGGACTTAAGATGAGTATGGCGATATAAGTCTAAAACATTTCAATACTATATTATGCCAAATTGTACAACTATACTCCCTCGAATTTCAAACATCTCATGAAGCTGTCTGTTTTTTTGTAATATTCCTCAAGTGAATGGAACAAATTCATTATGCCTTTTCAAGCAATGAGATGTCAGTGCAAGAGTGATGAATATGAATAGTAAGATCTGCCTTCCAAATATTTATAAAGCTTTTCCCTCCAGGACTGTCCTTTTTCTCTTTGCTACCTCATAATATAAAAGTAGAAACTGTATTATCCATTCCTTTTCAATTAAATTTTCTGCTCATCTGAGTTTCACAGCTTCAAAGGGTGATGAATGAAACATGAAAAGGATAATCTATTATCTGCATTTCAAACGTATGAATGAAATATTTCCAAGTCACTGTTTAACTGTTCTGTAAATGAATAAATTTCCTTAGAAATAAATTCCAAAGAGGAGAAGACTTCAGAATTCAACAATTGTTTGAAACAACATGTCAAGTCAACCATGAAATCACATTGTGCACTTTTCTTAGAAAATGAAAAAAAGTGCATGTCTTGTTACAACATATTCCTCATTTCATTCAATGAGTGAGCTAGATAAACAAATCCAGTTTATTTGTGTTATATGTTATAATCAACAGCTTTATTGTTTCTTGGCTTTGATTATTATCATTTTATGTGTCACTACTTTTTATCTTCAAGAATATGCTACTCTTTTTCATTGCCTTACAGTTAAAAAAGTCAAAAGTGATCAAGTTTGAAACTGCCTGTACTAATTTATGTCACAAGACAATTTGATTCTCTGTTATGTATTTACACTTTTGACTCAGACGGATGCCTGGTTGAAAGCCGGGGTATTGCCGTCATGGGGATTGAATTTGGTGAAACGGAACCCATTTCAGCATCAACATCGTTGTAATATGGGTAATTGACCTTGTCTTTGCTTGAATGCAAAGGAGAGGATGGGCCATTTGGCACAGGCTGATAGCCATTCCACATTGACTTCTTAGGTTCCCACACGTCTTCATCTTCATCGTAGTCGATATCTCTTCCATCAAAATATTCCGGATTGGCCACAGCATTGGAGGAGTTGTGATGAAGACTGTTAGTGCTGGGCCTGAGGGGTGTCATCTGGTCACTCAAAGAGTCAAGCTTGGAGCGTGTTGAGCTTTTCCGAGACATCTCAGAGCCTGTGCGAGATAAGGGGCTATGGCTATTGTCCATAACAATGGGTTCTGCCTGCGTTGATCCAAATGTTTTCTCATTTTGATAATATCCTGTAAAATAAATAATTGCAAATTTCAGGTACTTTATGTGTGGCTTTAATTTTTTTCTTCTTTTTCTATGTGCAATACTAAATTTAAGGCAAAAGACTGATTTTCTTTTTTTTGACTCAATTATCAGATGAGCAAAATTAAATAGCAATGTTAATCATTTATTGATTATAAATGGAAGTTTAAAGTCAGAATCTGAAATGATAATAGTGAAGACAAGTGCTTGTTGGAAAAAGAGCCTTTGACATGAATACCCTAGCTCAACTCTAGAGTAAATTCGGTGCTAGCCTAGCAATTATTGGTAAAACCTGTGATGTTCAACATTATAGTATGATAAGCACTAACTCTACGCTCTATGAGACACATCAACTATGAAAATATTTGTTCTGACTTTAATAAGTGATACCTTTGTTGTTAAGGTCCACATAAGCAGCAGCTGCAATTTTTGGTTGCAGGTAATTGTCTTCATCCACAGGTAGACTGATACTGGGTGTCTTTACAGGTGGTGGCAGGGAAATATCACTGGCTGAGCCATTGGTCATCAGGGATCGGGTTGATCTAGTGGGCATATCTCCCAAGCTGGAGTTCAAAGGTGAATGGTGTGGCCATTCGATATCCCCTTTACAAAGGAATTGGATGAAAGAGAAAGGATATAGTAATCAATATACAAACATGAGTTCCAATATGATAAGAAAAAATTACATGTTACCTTTGAGAAGAACTACTTACAGTCAGCCCTCTCCAATCTGAACACCTCCATTCTCAGCAAATTGTTCAGATTACAGAATTATCCGGATTAGGAAATACTAAGAAATAATAAGAAAAAAAATCTGTTCCCAGAAAATTGTTCTGATTACGTCAAACTGTAAAGCCCATGTTCTAAAAACGGGTTTTTGGACCCAAGCAAACAAAATAATATTATCAATAACTTATCAAACATAGTCCGATTTGATTCAAATAAAAACCAAAATGATCAGAACATGCCATTGAAATTATATCTTCTTATTACATCATACCATTTGGTAACGTTACTTAGATATTGTATACAATTTTCCATCTTTCTGTAAATTATTATTATTATTTTTTATTTACCACATAATAATGTAAGTATGAAACCCTCCCCCCAACTCTACAATCTCTCTCTGTATTATATACTTTACTATAACAATATCTTCTTATTTTTCTTTCTGTTGTGTATAGTGAAAAATATTGAAAGAAAAATATTACCTTTGTCCTTGGCAAATTTGATGGGATCAGAACTGTATCTAGAGTTGACACTGTCACCTCGGCTACGAGGCAGTTGCCTTTCTAATTTGGACTTCGCAGCAGCATTGAGGTGGCCATACTTCTTCTCTCTGACTTTTTGGCCTTCGCGTGGCATCTTCAGGCTACCATTCTGATCTGGGATGAAGTCTTCATTGATAGGAACCAATGCTCCCTGCAGGTGTATCAGAAAGGAAATAATAAGAGTAATATTAAAAGATATTCCATTTGATGACACTGCAGGAAACAGTGCAAATCAGCACTATTTCAAAAATAAAACTGATCAATTATACTGAGGGTACTTAGTACTTTAATTTGAAATTGGCTTGAATAAAATTCAAATGTGAACTACAATTTATTTAACAATTTTAGCATAGGAAGAACTGCTGAAGCTATTCATAAAAATTGATAAGAAATAATTATATGTGAGATTATATAATCATGCTAAAAGTAGAAATTATTTTCACATAATTGTAACTCAAAATATTCCATGGTTACAGCAAAACATTATTGACATTAAACATAGAGTAAAAATCTGAACATCTATCTATATATATGAGTTGACCATTACCATCAAAGCTGTAACAAGATACCTGACAATTACTCTCTTTTTTAAGAGGTAATTTAATTTTTTAAAAATTAGGCATAAGAAGAAGTTAAAATGAATGCATATTATAAAGATCTATCTTATGATGAAAAATCATAATGTTTGTGCTTACAGAAGGAGAATTGCTATGTTGTCTGTCAAAAACACGATGCTGGGATGGTGTGTTGGGAGAAGCACCTATTGGCCTTTCAGGCTGTAAATAATCGTCTGCTTCCACCAAATCTCCTGGACATTCAGACAAACCTCGGATGAGTTCTTCTTTGTCATAGCTCACACTTGGTAGACGCATCAAGGTGTCTCCCTGTAAGGAGAAAAACATTGAGAAAATAAAGAAAAGTGAATAAAAAGCCTATAGAATAAGATGATTGAGGGAAAGAAGTACGGATTACTAATACATCAAACGTCACTTTGAATAAGGGAATTACCTACTGGTACTATTCTTGATAGTAAACTTGAGTGTGGTTTTACTCTCAACACCATGGGAAAATTAAATTATATACACTTTAAAACTGGTTTGAAATTAAACAGTATTTAAACATGGATTTTGCAATTATGTACTTTTAATTCATTGATCAAAGGTAAATGAATCAGGACTGTTTCAAGCATTTGATTTGAACAACAAAATTGGCTTTAAGCGATGTAATATTTTGAGGCCTGGTCGAACTTGGGGAAAGAAATCAGTAGTTTATATTATTACCAGATGCTGTGCTATGCCAATTTCCGGTTATAACATGACAAATTAGGCAACAACCTTAAGGATACAATAGAAGATCTTGTGCCTAATATAATTCCCTAAACTCTTGTCAATTCACTGTAAATTAATAAGTTGATGTAATAAGGTATGTATTTTAAGGAGAAAGTGACAAGATCAAATACGCAGATAAACATTTTGAAAGTTTTGAAAGTTCTAAGAACATCAATGTTATCGATTCAAACTACACAATGAAAAGAATACAGATCCTGGTGGAAGCTAAGATAAAAAACATAGAGCACAGGAAAAACATAACAATGTACATGTAATTTTATTACTTGGAAAGTTAGTACATGAATCAGTCATATCTTCAAATCCTGGCATGCTGTTATTTTACAATGAAAAAACCCCCACAGATTTCATATTCGATAGAAAATATAAGTGGCTAATGTCTACAGCATTAGTCAAGCAGCACCTTAATTGGGAAGTAACAGAATTTAAAAAAATTGACACATGTATAAGAGGTTCAAATAGGATTTCTTTCATTACTACTCTTCCTTTATCTGATGTTTTTGATTGAATGTGCAGTAGTTATGAGAAAAATTAAAAATAGAATCTAACACAAAATGCCGTTATGGAAAGAGATATAAAACAAAATAGTCTGCAATACAAGGGAATGTCGTGACCAAGGCTTAATTCATTAACTATTTTTTGTAGCCTTGGTTATGACGTAAGCGGTCATGCTTATTTTTACGTGCATTATGTCACATTGTCACAAGGTTATCAGAAACAGGCAATTTAGGCTGGAGTCAGGCAGGGCAAGTCGTTTCACATAACAAAATGATGCCAATAAAGACATCACTTGCAACTTTTATTTTCCTTCTTAAAACGTTTTGTCCGAATGAAAGTAACAGTAGGAAAGTGACCTCAAAATTAGCATTTTGCTACATTGAGCGACTTGCTTTGTTTGATTCCTGCATTTAATCATATTGGCCATGGGGATAGAAAAAAAAAGCTGTTGAAAATTTTAAAATCATCAGTGTTATGACTGAAAGAAAAGCTAAGGACCGTTTCACACATTGAGTCACAATGCTTTGCGAGCCTCATTGGATGGAGAGCACTCATGATGCATCGCAACAAAATGCATGTGTGTGAACGAGGCTTAACACAAGAGTCAGATAGACAAGTCGCTTTGCATAATAATAATAAAAATAATAATAATAATAATAATAATAATAATAACAATCATAACATGACTTCACCCCCATCTCTATTTTACACTTTCACGAGTAGCAAACGCTTACAATCAGTGACCAGTAGTTTATCATGATATTTGGCAAATTGACTTCCTTGTCTGACTTCGGTCTTAGAGGCCTACTACAAAAATGAACATTGTAAGTTGTACTGATACAATCTGATCTCTCTATTTCGAACACCTCCGGATTCGGATTATAGAAGTCTGGATTAGGGAGACCAGACTGTAGATGGAAACAATGAGAAGGAAACATGTAGAGACGGGGAAAGTTGAAGACAAAGATGGAATTGTCAAAGAGAAATACATGTAGTACTAAAGCAAGAAATATTTGAAGAAAAGATGGGTTAAAAGTTGTAATGCACTAGGAATGAGAGAGAGACAGCAAGAGTGGGAGGGAAGAGGGTAAAGAGGGAGAGAGATAAAAAAAAAGGGGGGGGGGTGGAGAAAGAGAGAGAGAGAGAGAGAGAGAGAGAGAGAGAGAGAGAGAGAGAGAGAGAGAGAGAGAGAGAGAGA
>JASKDV010196505.1:0-11185 GCA_032466395.1 Aegires albopunctatus
AGAGAGAGAGAGAGAGAGAGAGAGAGAGAGAGAGAGAGAGAGAGAGAGAGAGAGAGAGAGAGAGAGGGAGGGGAGAGGAGAAAGCTGATAGAGGAGAGCATAACAAAAAAGATTGATATATAGTCCGCAGTGTTATCTGCGCTCAAGAGCAGGCTCACAAACTTAACATCAACTATTCCCCGGCAGGCCAGTTGTGACATATTTCTTCTCAATACCCTTGGGAAACCACAACAGAGCAGCCGTATCAGCTTTTTCATACTAGCATACATGCAATATCTTTCACTGCCTATGCCTATTCTACACATGAGTGAAATAAAGAAAATCCGTGTAAAGAATCTTTTCCAAGCGCTAGCGGGGGTCGAACCCACGGCCTTTCGATTGGAAGCCGACTACACTAATCACACGACCTTGACGCTACAAAAGAATAGAATAGGAGGGTGGAGGTATATGAAGAAAGGAACAGAGGAGAGAAATTGGGAGAGCAGATGAAAGAGGTGAGGAAGGTGGGAAGGAGGAAGAATACAGGAATGAGGTAAGGAGAAAAAATGCGAGGAAGAGGGAGGGGAGGAATACGCAGGCGAAAAAGGAAGAGAGGTTACGAAGGAGTAGAAAGGAGAAAAAGTACGAGGGAAAAGGAAGGAGAAAGAATATGAAGGACAAGAAAACAAAGAAGAAGACAGCAGAAGGAATACGAAGGAGAAAGAAGGACAAAGAATAAGAAGAAGAAGAAAGGAGAAAAATACGAAGGAGAAGGAAGAAGGGAGAATACGAATAAGAGGAAATACAGGGGTTATATGGATATACAAGGTTTGATGTTTAGAGATAATATACATGACATTACTATTATCGATTATATTTTATTAACAAATAATAAAATGCAAACTTACGATGACCGCCTTCTGTTGAATTCGGGTGGTTTGATGCTGGCTCTTCTAATATTTAGGTTTTTTGGGTTTAATGTGTCCACGTCTTTAGAGACAGTGAGACTTTGCTTGGGCTTCTGAATACGAGGTGAAGTGTGGCGTGTACCTTTGTCCTCCATCTTAATTCTTGGGTTCAACATTTATTCAATACATAAGTCTCAATCTGGCGATTAAATGAAAAACATGAAACATTTACCAACTCGTGTATTGGGGGATTGAAACATGAAAGAAAGGTTCAAAACCGTATTTCTACTGGCTTTAAATTACTTGCATTATATTCCTATATACACTTTGGCATAAACTCGCAAATCATTTTATTTCTGTCTTTCTATAAAAATTATTTATACATAATTTCATGATTTATTTTCTGAATATAAAGAACAAAAAACAAAAACAAAAACCATCAACCCCCCCCCCCCCCCGCACACACATACACGCGCCCCCTCCATAAAAAAGAATACACCAAACAAACCTTAAACAACCAAGGCAACACAATACCAATCATAGTTAGCAGAGATTGTGATGATAATGATAACATAGATTATAATTATAACAATAACAAAACGTCCATAATGATGATAACAGTAAAATAATAGTAAAAATAAAGAAAATAATAATGGCAATAACAATGATGATAGTAATAATTCATGATGCTGATGGTGGCAATGACAATGTTGATGGTGGCGACGATAATGCCGACGATAAAGATGATGGTGTCGATAGCTCAGAGGACTGACAAGTCGAAGGTCCTCTTGAAATCATTAAAAAAAATTTAACCGATTAATACCATTCAACACATAATATTAAATTATTATAATAGTATGAATTATAGAGTATGATTAAATAAGACACTATTGAGAATTGCAGTTTATAACACAATATCGATCAAATAATAGTAGCATCCAATTATTCATTATATAGATACATCATGTTATTAAGCTCTATATCTATTGTATTTTTGAATGAATTAATACATCCTGAATCTTTAGTCTTAAATTGCAATTGGTTCCAAATTTTAACAGTTCTAGTGACCAAATAATTATGCCTTATAGAAGTAGAAGTACCCAAAACATATATCTTGTATTTGTACCCTCCCATTAATTAACATGTGAATAACTGAAAAAGGTCTTTTGTGCAATCGATGTCATCTATGCCATGGACTATCTTATAGAATACAACAATCTTGATTAAGATACAATTAAGTGAATTAAAACTAAAAGAATACGTTACCGATATTATTACGTTGCCTATTTCACAAAAGCAAATAATGTTGAACAACATTTATACAGTAAGAAAATAAAAAATACGCTTTACAATACCATAAATAAGTAAATAAATAAATAAACAAAACGAAGTGTATAAATTATACTCTAGGTTATAAATAGAGTAATAAAACGAAGTAACGACTAGTGATCAAGTTATTTTCTTATTTCGTTTCGTCGGCTTCGTAGTTATTTTCCCTTAATTAAGTTTTTACACTTTCCTTATATAAAATAATATTTTTAATTTAGTATCGGATTTCCATTAAAATAACAATTTGGCTTCGACCGTGCAAGAAATCACCCGCAAAACACTCTATAAACTTTGGGGCTTGGAAAATAAATATGCTTTACAGGCTTGGCATTTCAACGATTCCTTCATGATTAGGACCCCAGAGGGCAATCGACAAGATGCGGAATATCGATAATCGAATCCAACGATGAGATAACCGTATGCATGTATTGTTGTAAGATCGTCTGCTGCATTGGGTACTTCCTGAGATTATTCATATAAAACAACTGAAGCAGAAATACCAAAAATACATGACGCTGATGGAAAATAATATAAAATAAAGAATGATATAGAATTGATATTAACTTACAGCTATTTTATCCTTGTTTAACATCTAGCTCTGTGATACAGCAGAAGACTGATATACCCAATCATAACCCGTGGCTAAGTTTTCGACACGACGATATAAGCCTATCTCATCGTCCCACTGGCTACTAGAACAGATAAATCTAAGTAAGTTTGACATAAACAATAGGCTTTAAACCTCTGCCTTTGTGCTGAACAATTAAAAGATTTTCTAGACACCTTCTCTGCATTTTGGTTCTATCAAGGAATATAGTGCGTTCCACATCGACCGAAATCGACTATTCTAGAATAAGCATTTAGTATCATATCGGTATATTCTCAAATTTTGTACATCTACCTATTGCCTGATGATCTAATATGGCTATATTTTTTCAATTTATTTTGACTTGAATTTTCTTCATAAAACCATACTTGTTATTCAACATCCTGAAAAATACCATTATTGAAGAAAGTACAGTAATACAAGTTCAAAGCTAGTATTATGCCGTCACATTGACGAGTATTTCTTACATTTAAGAGCAGAAAATGGCAAATCGCTTAAATGAATACGCAAAACAAACATTTTACACATGTGTGTTTGTTTGTAAGTGTGTGTGTAAATGAGAGAGACAGAGAGAGAGAGAGAGAAGGAGGGAAAGAAAGAAAGAGAGAGAGAGAGAGAGAGAGAGAGAGAGGGGGAGAGAAAGAGAGGGGGAGAGAAAGAAAGAAAAAGAGAGAGAGAGAGGAGAGAGAGAGAGAGAGAGAGAGAGAGACATAGAGACAGAGAGGCAGAGAGAGGGACACGCAGAGAGAAGGAGCAAGAGAAGAAGAGAGATAGACATACGGACAGACACATATACATACACATATATATTGATGGATGGATAATTAGATAGATAGAGAGAGAGGGGGGGATAGAGAGAGAGATAGATAGATAGATAGATAGAGAGAGAGAGAGAGAGAGAGAGAGAGAGAGAGAGAGAGGTGGGGGTGGAGAGGGGGGGGGGTAGAGATGTAGACGAACAGAAAGACAGTTAAATGAAAATGAACATGCTACCTAGACGTTAGATCGGCCTTTCCTTTGTTGGAAGATGTAGTCTTTTACACGTAATATACGGTACCTCCCACTTCATTCCTGCCACCCATAGACTTCAGGAGAAAATAAAAAGTCCTAATAGACAATGCTTGTGGCAATAAAGTTTCCACAGTATTGGTACTAATGGACCCTTATAGTCAGTACTTTATCGTTACATAAAAGGGACAATTCATTCCAATCTATCTGCATGGATGAAAATCGCCCAGACTTCTGAATAAATGATATGAATCAAGAGATGATGACATCAAATCTTTTGAAGTTCACATTTGTTGTACATTTTCAACTCGTTTTGATCACGTTCTTTTTCTGTTATCTTCTTGAGTATCCATATGCGATATTCCATGAGCATACTCCATTGTCACATCAATAAAACAACCGACATTTGAATTAAGAATATTTAAAGACACTAAGTGTATGAAATAACCTCAAAGAGACACAGATAAGATATTTGCGAAGTAAAAAAAAAAGAAAAGAACAAAGAACAAATCCAATCAACAATACTATCTTAACCTGGATTAGTTCTTAGATTTTCTCTGAAACACGTTGTATATGACTCTCTTGCGTTCTTTCATGCAGAATGTGACTGCCACGAGATGGTAAAAGGAAAAGTCGTTCTTATATGGCCTACATGTCCACAGCGTAGCCGTGCTAAAGGCACGTTGCAATGACTATTATACTCATCTGACCGACATAAACACAGAACACATAGGACAAGATTGGCAGCTTGTTTGGCCCAATTATAATTTTCGGACACGAACAACGCTATCTCAACGGGCTGGTACTCATTCACACCCGAATCGTGTGAGGTAGATGGGACAAAGTGTCTAACCTAAGGAAACTTCACCTATGACCTCTGATTATCGAGAAAATTTGTGTCTAACGGGATATGATTCCCAAGTCACCCAGCCGACCGGGGTAGGCGAGTGGAGCCGCTTGAGTTTCTTTTGTTCGAGCTGTGCTAACCATTAAATCATTGACCTCCCCCCCCCCCTTGCGCCCCCCCCCCCTTGGAATGTTCTTTGACTAAGAGTTATAACCGATGGTAACAATTCATTGCCATATAATGGAGAATAAAATGTTTCGTTTTATAAATTTATCCCCCCCCCTTCCCACACACGTACACACACTTACTCCCAAACCCAGCCACACACGCCTAAAAAAAAACAAACCCAACTAAACCAAAAGTCAAGATAAAACAAAAGAGTGAAAAATAAAACCCGTAAAAAATAGCGCTCAGGTTTCACGAAACTGATACAGTATTCATACGCCCTTAGATTCAATTGGCAAGACGCATTATCCGGTGAAGCTAAAAGGTCTTTACATATGTAAATGGATTTATAGAATTGTCCCCGTACCTTAAAACCTCTTAGACAGGAAGCGATTTTTAGCGAACCATGTCACATTTATTATCATTATGCAAATGTATCTCTGTTGCTAAACGGTAAATATTTACCAAGTTTATTTACGGAAATCTAGGAGGTAATGTGGTAGGAGTAAGGTCATTGCGTATCTTGTCAGCCGTAGAACCGATTCCAATATGACATCATGTGGGTTTATAAAGACAAATGCTAGTTAATTTGCATATAAGTCTGATGAGCAACTACTGACACAGGATTTCAGTACCTTCGTAACCAAATAGATTCGCAATCTGAGTAAACAGACCATTATTAAGCAGACCATTGGAATAGAAAAAGAAAATAACCAAACCACTCACAAACACACACACAATTCAACAATCCAACAATGAAAAACATTCATCATACTTTCGTGTTAATGCTGCTACTCGTGCGATTCTTTGAAGAACATAAATTACTGTAGGAACAAGAAAAAACTCTGATGAATAAGAACCATCTTTAATTGTGATGTAATATGAAAAAAGAAACATTAATGAAGATGTGGCCTGTGTAATTCATATCCTATTTCAAAATTTCCACATATATATTTTAATAAAATGATATGGTTGAAACATTTTATTCGAAGATTTGTTTTTAAAAAATACAGATAAAATCCACTTCCTTAGATTTTGTCAAGTTGATTTAATGAGTAAAATTTGTATATAATAAACAACAACAAAGCAAAACAAAACCCAACAACAAAATCAAAAGAAAAAATAAATACGAAAAAAACAAACAAACCACAACAGAAGGAGAACAAAGCCCTTTAATCCCCTTTCACCCCCCCCCCCCTTCTTATTCCTATTAAAAGAGCAAAGCAAACATAGCGAGACCTCCCTCCAAAAAATAAAATCATGTATAATAAACAATTAATAGTAAGGAATCGAAAAAAGGAGATAAATAGATGGATAGATATAAGAACAGAAGAGAATAGAGCAACAAACATCAAGCAAAACAAAATAAAAAAAGGAAAAAAACAAACTCGATGCAATTAAAAAATCCCTTCCAAATACAAATCCATGTCAACAGAAAATAAATCAAATAAAAGAATGAAAACAAATAAAAACGACAAGAGAAAACTCCACCCCACCTCCCCACAAATATTCTTTAAGGAAAGAGTAACAATAAAAAATTAAACGAAAACGAACAAGAGAACAAAGAGATAAGAGTTGCAAGAATCAATTAATACAAAACGATGAACACGATGATTAACACAATGCAATGTCTCTAACGTGAGCTGAACTTACCCGTATGACCGTATCCAAGTGTAAACAAAACCATCCATCCCCTTGTTCCTAAGTTACCGACTACAATGAACTTTCTCAAGAGACTCTCTTCATATCATTTCACGTCTAATGTCGTTTAATTGCCAACAGATGCAATATTCTACTTCTTCTCCAGATAACTTTTCAATATCTTTTTACAGGCCGTCATTTATTAAATCATGCGCCTCAAAAAAATCGATTAGACCAGAATTGATAAAACACATAGAAAGACTTACAGAAAGGCCCAATGAAGGAAGCGTAATTTAGTCCTTTCAAACGCGCAAGTGGCAACCTAGCCTCGAGGATATCCGCTATTCACAAGAAAAGTTAGGAAAATGAATTTAGAACTAATCAATATAACTTTATACTTTATAGCTAGCAAAGAATTGGGACGTAGAAAGACTTTCTCTTGCATGACAGACAAATTTCAAACACGCGAAGTGTGAAATGCTCTTTTATGTGCAATAAAGCATAGTCCTTTGTAATGAGAGAGATTCTTTCTATAGGGTGCGAATATGGACGTTTCTCAATAAAATGTCTGCCCCTTGCCCATTCTTCTATTCACCATTTACCGTTAAATTAGCTATAAATCACACCCCTTTTGCTTTATCGTTTTCCATAATGGCACCCTGCAAATCTGACAAAGCTCTTCCCTTTTAGGAAGTTCATGTTATAGATTGGTAGGAGAGAATAATGCTCGACAAAAAGGCCTAGGAATAACCAAGGAAAACGTATTGTTCTTCAGACTTAGCGTTTACATTAGACAACTCAGTAACACCTCGTAATAAAGTTAATAGCAGAATATTTTATCGATCCTTATAGAAAAGATAAAACAAGATGAGATCAAGGTAAGATAAATTAAGCTGAGACAAGACAATACAAGATAAGAAAAGATAAGAAAGGATAATCTGATATGATAATATGTTTTAAGAGAAAATAGAAATAGATACATTAATTTACCCCAAACCGTCACATTGGTACAAGAAGAAAACAACAACGAAGCATTAGTCAAAACTTATTGCTCCATCACAAAGGTATCTTTCACAACTTTTTCATAATAGAGCAAGGCATACAATTATCGGCTTATTGTTCTAAATGTTTCTAGACCAACACTGCTCAGCTGATGTAAATCAATGTAATAATTATTATATGATGATCAATAATATCAGAAAGGGGTGGAGATGAAGGCAATAGTTTGATGAAAGAAGGTAAAAACAGACATTCTGTAATATTTACGACTTGTTCATATAAATGAGACTGTATAATACATTGGACTGGGAGGAAAATTTGATTTTGGCATTCAATTGTTTACAAGGGTTAATTATTTTTTGAAAGTTACTAATTTGCAAAATGCGTCCTAGACAACGCGAGATTACTGCAAATAAACACATGACCGCGCCTTCTATTGGACAGTTTTGTAAACAATGCCGAGAACAGAAACATCAACAACATGATTTGAACAATTTGAACAGGAGACTAAGGTCACTATCATACTGGCAAAATGATCCAGACTTTACTGGAAAAGAAAAGTTGCATACTCAGTCGGTTATGGATTGTCTCCGCTCATTAACACTTACTGGACAGAAAGAGTAATACGAATTGCTGTTGGTGAAATTCATGCATTACATGACCGATTGTTGTGTACCTATTGTTTTCCAGATGAAAAATTCTTGTCGATTCTGGCACTTGGATTGCAGTCTTAACGCAATTTTTTTTCTCCCCTGCATCCAAGGTGGAAAGACATAAATAAAAGAGTGAAAGTATCGCTATCTGACGCAATAAAGAAGAAGAAAAAAAAAAAAAAAAAAAAAAAGGTACCAGATGTAAATTAGTTTGATTTAGTTTAACAAGAACGATACTTTGAAGCAATGGCGATCACATCAAGCATGAAAAGCAATTGAATGCCCTCGATAGAATGTATTTAGAAGTTATTACAGCCGCCAGAAATTTCCATGGAGACGGCGTAAGTGAATGAATGATTCAATGAGTGAATGAAACAATACATGGATGAATGAATGAATGAATGAATGAAAGAATGGATGAATGAATGAATGAATGAAAGAATGAATGAATGAATGAATGAATGAGTTGGTAAGTGAGTGCGCGGGTGAATGAAAGAATGAATGAATGGAGGAGAGGAGAAAGGAAGAAACGAATACATGTACATGAATGAAGGATTGAGAAGAAAAATGAATTGAATAAATAAATAGATATATGGCTAAATAAAGACATAGATTGATATAACTATAATATCTCGGTTTGTCACCTCATGCACGAAAGTTACTGCAAATTATGAATGTTAACACCCTCTCAGAGACATTGATAATTTAAAGAGAAGAGCCCGGAATATACACTTTTGACACGTATCGGAAGGGTGACGTGGATGGGTTGCATCCCAGTATCACACTCTCTTGATAGTCACAAATCATGGATCACGACGTATAGGCTATAGGATAACGTATTACCTCGTCTACTTCACTTGAATCAGTTGTGAAATTTTCTCGATAACCATTGGTCATTGGCGTCGTCTCAGGTGAGGATGTGTACCTGACCGTTAAGATAACTCTGACAGTGACCGGAAACTGTATCCACGGCTAATACGCTGCTAGTCTTGTCCTATGTTTTCTGTGTTGCTGTCATAAATGCTTAGAGGCTAAGGTCCCTTGGCAATAAATCCTGTATAAATGTCATTTTAGCTTTTTAAAATCTAACGTTAAATGAGTACCTGAGCAATTTTTAACAAAGCGTTATTCATGTCCAAATTACATACAGGCTGAAGGTCTTGTTCAGTTTGTTCTGTTGCGGTCGGCCAATGGGGTGAAAAATCTCCATGGAAAGCCTGGAGGCCTTAGCCTTCAGCCCTATAATAATATGAGTGGAACTAATTTTTTTTCAATTCAATATATCACGAAGAAATGAAAGAAAGGACAGTTTTCTGCCGTTTGAATAAAAAAAACACCCAGAATTTTATTGTATAAAGAGACATATTTCAGACAACTGAAATCATCACACCAATATAAACAGATCTTTACACGGCGAACTAATAAGGAGATGCTACAATCAAGTGACAGATATTGAAGTATCAATTCATCCGCCGATTACTTATATTCAAATTCTCTTTGATTCCATCTTGTATACCAACCGGAAATGCAATTAACGTTTCTTGTTGGGAACGAGGGAATTTACCAAGTCGATCAAAATTGTAAACAAAACCTGTAATCGATTTTACAACGAAAGTATTCTTTGTCTTAAATTACGAGCATGCTATTCGCCTCATCGTTTTTTAAAGTGGATTTGCAATCGATCAATTAATTGTTATTGAAGTCATCGTACCAAACTATTCCGAAATCGATACCGTATTTTAGTATTAATTTAAAAATATTGTTTGTACTAATAATTAAACTATCTGCGTCAAATGCATCACAGTATGATATATCATACCTACGTGTAGCTTTATTTAAAATACAAATTGATACATTTTTAAAGCAACGCCCAAAGCGCCTTGTATACGGCTCGGATTTCTGGAAGACAACTGATTAAGAGTAAGCTTGACACTTTCCAAAACAAATGTCAACGGCGCATCCACAAAATCTTCTGGCCAAATATCATCTCAAATGAACAACTGAGAGCCAGGACGGGCATAACCCCCATTGAGGAAGTCTTACAGGTACGTCGATTGTGATGGCTGAGACATGTTTTATCGCGTGCACCAGACGCCAGACTCAAGAATAGCCCTGAGATGGGCACGACCGGAAATGAGAGACCATGGAAGACTCCAGGGTAGGAGATCTCTTGAAATAGCCTCAAGTGCCAGAAGGCATAGACAGAATTGTGAGTTGATCATCGAAAGGAAATTTGTCATCTGGTTTCCACAGTTGGCAAACGTTAACCATAAGAACAACGTCGCAAATGTAGGCAATTCATGTGAATATCCTTGCCTAAGGATTAATCACGGTGTCTCCAATGAAATTCGAACGCTTAACCTCTCGCTTGCGAGTCCAACATCCAACCCGTTCGGCCGCAGAGTCACTGTAGTAAAGTGTTTATTTCGGTCAATATTGTCATGATAAAATTCTGTATAGATCTATAATTATTTTTTATTCTGAAGAGGGTGTCGCCTTTAATATCTAAAAATATAATAATATTATGATAATCTTCCTAAATTTTATGGTGTCATCTATTTTCTCATAATTTCAACACCTCATGTTAAGCGCGTCTCAGACACACACATTTTTTATATATTGGCCAATGAAATTTACTAATCAATCACTGGTTTTCAGCAAATGTCTTATTAAGTACTTAATTGAAGTCAACACTTTTGATATGCCAAGGAATGCGTCAGAGTTAAACAGGACTTCTCCGTTCAGCCCACAATAGAATTTTTTACAATAAGAGCCAATGTACAACGGTTGTACATTCTCCATTCATTGTGTTTTTCCACCAGGTAGATAGACAGCATGATATGTTATATCTATCTATCTCACTATTTATCGATCTATCTCCCTCTCCCTCTCCCTCTCTACCAAACACATGCTTACACACACACACGCACACACACACACACACACACTCACACAATCTCTCTCTCTCTTTTCTCTGGTGGGGGGGGGGGGGGGGGGGGGGGGGGGGGGGGGGGGGGGGGGGGGGGGGGGGGGGGGGGGGGGGGGGGGG
>JASKDV010196516.1:0-11184 GCA_032466395.1 Aegires albopunctatus
ATCTAGATCTAGATTCTAGATAGATGTAGATCTAGAGAATCTAGATCTAGATTTATATCTATACTAGATCTAGATCTAGATATCAAGCCTAATCTACTTTAGGCTGATATCTCGATTTCTCATATTTTTGCGGAATCCAGCTAGGTTGACATTGAGGGAGTTGGGTGTGTTCAAGCCACCAATAATCGGGCATTTACCATTATCTCTGCTAGTATTTTATATAACATAAAGAAGAAATAGTCCAAAATATGCAACTTTCAAAGTTGCCATTTTTTATATCTCTACGTTATGAACAAACCCAGCACACTTCCAAAATTTCACCGAAACCCAAATGACAGATTCAGAGATGAAGCGCCTTTTCTGTGACAGACAATTACGAAACGAACTATAATATAGTACATGTACTACTATACCTCGAACCATATTATTATTATTATCGCAAATCGACGAATTCACTCATGGCCACTCATTAAATCCGTCTATTGATTTATTTATCCGTCCTCTATGTATGTCTAACCATCAATAGATGTATTTATCTGCATGGTAATGTGCCTGTCTTATCTAATCAACATTCCATATCATACTTATAGTTTCTGCCTGCATAATGTTTCGCTCTCTGACTCGCTCTCCCTTCATTCATCTACTCAAGCAATCCACTATCTTTATATCGCTGGAAACTCCAAATTATGGACGCTAACTCAACAATAGCAACACAATGAAACATCATACCAAGTGACGTCATATTGGTCACTTGAATGCAATGCCACTCTCTGTCGTTTTGTCACTCCAGTTCATTACTTCCTGATCTCTAGCGTCACTACGCATTGTTCTCAACATGGCCGCTACTTACGCGCTTTTCAACTTTGAAAAATATGTACGCTGCGCGCCTTTTCTCGTAAATTGCAAAAAGAATCGAAATATCCAAAAAATCCACCACAGTATGAATTGTTGATTTAATCTGAGGAGCTCTTCTTAATCCCTTGGGCACTTGGAGTTTGAGGTTTTCACCCTTTTGTGCCCACACATTTGCATCTCTTACGACATATCCACCAGCAATCCAATCTTAAATCGCTAATCTCCGGCCAATCCGGCCATGAATTCAATTACTTCTACTTATTGTCTTCAACTTCTTCGTGTCATGGCGAGCAGCTTTCCGCAGCGTTCTCACTGACCACCCTCGGGCTAGTAAAAAGAATGAAAAATTTGCCTTGATAAGTATTACTTGGGACCCCATACCGCTTTAATCCTTTTGTAGGCTCAGGATAAACAATGTCCAATTAGAGACACCCCCCCCCCCCCCACCCCATCCTTTTCTACTCCCCAACATCTCCCCTCACCCGTACCCCATCACCACAGCTGATTTTCATCCACATTTTGATGCTTGCTTCTTTCACCTTTCTTTCCATTCCCTTTTCATTACCTACCCTTTTTACTGGTAATTTTTCTTTCTCTTCTGTCATGACCTGCAATGGAGTGACCATTACTTACCACCTGACCCAGTTACTCAACTAGCTTTGAGATCCACACAATACATTCTCAAGAGTTTAGCCCCATAACGAGAGCATCATCCCGGTAATGGAAAGTACCATTGAATCTCATTCACAACACTTTTCAAAGGAAGATTTCACGTTTCAACGAGTATATTTATTCACACAATTAATAGTTGTCTACGATGGTAACATACAGCACTGCTCTGCGTCCCTGCTTTTTTTATGTTTAATGTCCCCATGTCTAATCCGCTAAGTAGATACCCCTCTATTCAAAATCTGTTCATGTCTAGTTCAAGGACATCATTATCCGCCATTATAGCTTTTCGTTGAAAGAAAATAAGATAGAATTACGAGTCACACAAAATAAGGAGGCTTATAATCGTATCGTAACACTACGGATGTGAATGGGGATTAGTGGATGGAGAATATGGTCCCCGACATTAACTGTGACGTCAATTATGGTTTTCTGAACGTATTATTTTGTGTCCCTCTGTGTTTATCGAAAGGAAAAGTTACTCATTTTTCAATGTAATTTGAATATTGTAGCAGACTTAGGGACCACAAATTATAATATTACATACAAGATATTTTATACTCTGTGATTGGTTCCCCAATATTATGGTAGACTTTGGTGCCAAAAATTATACAAATTACATGCAAGATATCGCCATGTACTCTGCGTTTGGTTCCCCATTGTAGCAGACTTTGGTGCCACAAATTATACATTTATGCATGCAAGACATTGACGTATGGTCTGTGTTTGGTTCACCAATATAGCAGACATATGCAAGACATTGTCGTATGGTCTGTGTTTGGTTCCCCAATAATATGAGGGTTGTCCAACAACAAAGCATTCAAATTGCAATTTCCCCATTGAACACCAATATTGTCATTCATATTGAACGCGAATGACGACTTAGAAAAAATGGCTACCCTATTGAAAAATGGTCAAAAGCAGAAGTTCGAGGTGTTATTCGATTTCTGCAGTCAAAAAGGCTAAAGCCATCTGAAATCCATGGTGAGATTCAAGCAGTTTATGGTTAATATGTCTTAGGAAGATCACAAATGTATCAGTGGTGTGAAATGTTTAGGGCTGGGCACACAGATCTAGATCTAGTATAGATCTAGAAGATAAGCGGGGCCGTGGACAGTGTGTTTCGTCCAAGACAAAGGAGAATATCGATAGAGTTGATGAGCTGATTCAAGGTGAAGGGAGGCTGAATATAAGAGAAATGGTTGAAATTGTGGGCATATTGAAGTCAACCATCCACATAATTGTTTTTGATGAGCTGGGCTACTACAAGGTGTGTTCTCGGAGGGTTCCAAAACAGCTGACGGCTGATCACATGACACAACGAGTTGACATGTGCAAAAATTTGCTGGGACGTTGTGGGCGTCTTGTCATGAATGCAGGCGGTGATCTCCAAATGCCTGCTGAAGATTTCCTGGGACATATTGTTATAGGTGACGAAACTTGGTTACACCATTTAACCCCAGAGACAAAACGTGATTCCATGATGTGGAAACATCCCTCTTCACTAACGCCAAAAACGTTCAAGAGTGAGAAATCAGTTAAAAAGGTCATGGCCACAGTTTTCTGGGATATGCAAGGTGTTCTGATGCTTGATGTCCTTGAACAAGGAAAAACAATCAACGCAACGAGATACTGCCAAACTCTTGACAAACTCAGAGAAGCTTTGCACCGAAAAAGATCAGGGCAACTGACCTGTGGCGTGATTTTGCAAGATGACAATAATTGACAACGCAACTCCACATACCGCAAATGTCAGCAATGGCTGGATCCAGAGACACGGATGGGAAGTTTTACCTCACCCCTCTCACAGTCCGTACTTACCACCAACTGAATATAATCTTTTCGGACCAATGAACCGCTTTCTGACAGGGACTCGACTCACTGATGACAACGAGCTTGTGGAGGCTGTTCGAGACCGGCTGCAGTCGCTTGACGGAGATTTCTTCAAGCAGGGCATCTTCTCCCTGGTCCCACGCTGGGAGAAATACATCGATCGCAACGGTGATTACGTTGAAAAATAAAGCAGTGATTAAGGTAATCCGTGTTTTTAAAAAAATATTATTAATAAGAATCAATCCAAAAATGTTGAATTATGGCCATTTTCTGTTGTTTTTGTTTGTTTTGTTTTTTTGTTTTTTTGTGGGACAACCTTCGTAACAGACATGACATTATCGTATGGTCTGTGTTTGGTTCCCCAATAATAACAGACATATGTAAGACATTGTCGTATGGCCTGTGTTTTGTTCCCCAATAATAACAGACATATTATGTAAGACATTGTCGTATGATCTGTGTTTGGTAGTTCCCCAAATGGTAGACTTTTGTGCCACAAATTATACATAATGTATACATGCCAGATATGGTATGCTCTGTGTTTGTTTCCCCAATATTGTAGCAGACCTTGGCTGGTACCATATTATATTGTACAGAAATACTTGCAATATATTCTGGTATGCTCTATGTTTGGTACCTTTCTTAAATCTTACTCAAAATAATAATAATATGGTTTACACCGCGTTCGAAGCCAAGTCCATAAATCCAAGTTTAGAACGACCGTTTCATTGGTCGGAGGAGACACAATCTGACTGACACCCAGTTTTAACATGGATTTAAACTATATAAAAAGAAGGGGGGAAAAAGCCCGCTGAGGATCTTTTGAATAGCATACTACCGGTGTCCAAACTATGTATTGGACAGTAATCCTTGTAATGCATAGTATAATAATTTCTTTGCTGTGCGAAAATATAATTCTTTAAAATAACGATGATTTCTGAAAATGAGCATGACTAATATTTAGTTAAGTGAGAAGTGATGCGTCACAATATTAACTATTCATGACTGAATTAGATTATATTAAATTCAACTTGTAGCGTCCGTAAGCTTGACCATAATTTGTATGTTTCTATGTCCGTTTCCCTGTTATTTTATTCTTATTTAATTATTTATTTGATTAGTTTATTTATTCGGACTTCCCCGTTTGTGATTGATTTTGGAGAGGATAGCTCAGTGGTTAAAGCACTCACCTACCAAGCCAAAGATCCCTGGTTCAAACACATGTAGGCTTGAATTGGAAATCCAAATTTTTTTTTTCCGGGTTTCCTTCTGCCCCCTATCCTTAAGTTGCCAGGATAAAGAGTGCCAAGTCCTATCGGAGACGGACTATAATGTCGGAGGTCCCATGTGTATAGTATGTATACGCATGTAAAAGAACCCTTGGTTGTTTACAAGGCAGTCTCGGAAAACCCTGATATCACCAAAGTAGTGGACATGGGTAAATATCAATGCAACAACAACAAAAGGTTTTTTTTAATATTTACCAAATATTTACTAGAATGTAGTACTCTATCGTCGAGGTTTTAGAACTTGTCAATGGAGCCTACTTTCAAAGTAGCACCCTTCAAGCTGTTTCGCAAACTAGCTTCCCCTCCTCCAATCGGTAGTTCACAAATCTGGAGAAATCCAGTTTTTATCAACTTATCAATGTCCCATAAGCCGATTGCCGTTAGATCCAAAGAGAGTTACGACAAATCTCTATACTTCCATTATAACTTAAAGCCCTGATTACGTCCGTGCAGAAAGGACGCCATTCAAGTATGGGCGCGTCACTTTTGGCTTAGTGTCATGGTAATGATGGCGACTTGCATACCCTCGGGGTTATCATGAACATTTTCTTGTTTTTTTTTTTCCCCCCTTTCTCTTCTTCTTTAAAGAAGAATTAAGTCTCATTTTAACGTAGGCTTAAAAGGTTTACTCGTTATATTTTTATGTTGAGCTTTGAAGTGGTGATTCATGTTTCGTATCTATTTCATATCACCATCTTCCATGTCTCGTTCATATTATACTAAGAGTAAGAGGTTTCGGAAAGGTCGTAAAATACACCCCACTTGTCAGAATAGGCAATAAATGCTTAAAGCTGAAATTTGTCACGTTAGTTCATGAATGTCCATAGATTGCGGTGGCACAATTTATTTCGTAATGTGAACCATTATTTTGTGCTTACGTTTGTATTTATTTCAACTACATCGATCTCAATCATTGTGTATGTGTGCGCTTGTGTGAGTGTTTGTACGCATGTGTATATTGGGGATGATATAGAGACCATTCTCTGCTCTCGTGGTACTGTTTGTTTGGATGTATAATAATATACTGTGTCTTTAAACGGAATTTGAAGAATATTGAATTCTCTTTGAGCGAATGGCTTTTAATTCTTTTGATACAACACAAGGGAAAGGTAGAAAAGTAGAACGAAATGGATAATCACAAAAAGTGACGATTCATCTCACGACATTGTCTTGTGCTTATCATTCCAAATTTGATCCACCAACATTAACTTCATGTTAAATCACAAAAAGTGCCGATTCATCTCTCTACATTGTCTTGTGCATATTATGCCAAGTTTGATTCACTACCATTAAGTTCAGGTTAAATCACAAAAAGTGACGATTGATCTCACTACATTGTCTTGTGCAATTAATCCATGTTTGATTCACCACCATTAAGTTCAGTTCTATTATATCGCATACCATCTTTTTTTTCTTTTTTTTTCTTTTCTTTCTTTCTTTTTTTCTTCTTCTTCCAAGTCTCGTTTTGTTATGTGCGATGTTGTTATTATTAAATTGCTTGGTTGGTAGCTGGTGGTAGTTTGACGTCCTTTTGGTAGAGCTGCAGGGTACGCTGAACCTCTCCTAGCCGACCGAGAACCGTTTGCTAATCTTGGGACTACCCGCTGACATGCTCCATGTGAGTGAGCCATCGGATTCGCAGAGACTAGGCCTAACGATAATAGTAGACCTAGTTACCATACCTAACCGGAGTGCAATGGAAGTCCTTGATTTGCTTAGGTGTTGTTGGGTTTTGTTTGTTTTGTTTTTTTTTTCTTTGTTGGTTTTTTTGTTGTTGTTGCTTTGTCTTTTTGTTGTTTGTTTTTTTTTTTTTTTTTTTTTTTTTTATTTATTTGGATTTTTTAAATGAAGTTGTTTTGCTTCTGTTTTTTACCAAATGAATTGGGGAGCGGATAGCTCAGTGGTTAGAGCGCTCGACTACCACTTTGAAATCCAAATTTATTTCGGGTTTTCTTCCGCCCCCCTGCCCCTATCCTTAAATTGCTAGGATAAAGAGTGCTAAGTCCTATCGGAGACGGACTATAATTTCGGAGGTCCCATGTGTATAATATAAGCATGTAAAGGAACCATTGGTTGTTTACAAGGCAGTCTAGGAAAACCCTGATATTTACCAAAGTAGTGGACATGGGTAAAATTCAATACAACAACAACTAAAGGAATTCAATTAATCTTTCACAGATCTTTGGTCTTCCTCTCAGGATAAAATGGAATTTAGCTATACAAAGGGAAATAATCTGATATATGTTCGTCATTGCTTTGTTGTGGATTTATTGTCTCCCATCTTTAATGTCAACTTGGTCGTCATATTAAATGGTGCTGATGGATGAGTCCTTTTCTTATGCATCAACCTTTTTATATTTATAAACTAAGTTCTGGATTTATTTTTATTTTAACCTTAAGGACGTAGATTTAAGAATTGAATGAAGCAAGGATGAAATACGTAATTGGATTATTAGAATTTACTTAGTATTTCAGATCCGTAGCTCAGACATGAGCATAGGCCATTATACTACCACTACCATCATCCACATTTCTAGTCTTTTGATTGGTTAACTCTCTTTTCTCGGAGACCTATAGATAATGTATGTTATAGTTATACCCTATTTTTGATAAATGATAATATCCTAGGCAAATTAATATGATCTCTAATGGTATTTCCAATGGTACTATTTCTTGGCCAACAGCTGATCAGCACAGTTTAACAAAAACACAACAACAGCAACAAAATAGTAGAAAAGAAAAGAAGGGGGGGGAAAAAGAGAGAAAAAAAAAAAAAAAAAAGCAACAACAGATTGTTCAAAGATTCTTGGCAATCCTTTAGGACTAGCGCACAAAAATTTGATCATTCAATAGAACCAAGATCTAGTAAATCCAGGATTAAATATATATGTATATGCCATCAAGCATCGACAGAGAAAAACATAGGCCTAGGCAAGCCGTGTTCCATTCCTAGGCTAGGCTTAATACTAATCTACACACTGAGACCTAACTTAAATAAGCACACCTACTCAGATCTGGTTAATAACCTTTTTTTTCCTTTTTCTTCTTCTTCTTTTTTAAAATGAAAAGCATTAGTATAATGTGTAGATAGATCTAGTACTATTTTCCTTCTTAAGAGCATATTTCAGAGGATACCATTACCAGGTCTTAATTGCCCAGCTGTAATAACCAGTCAGCTCTTTAATATATCTAGATCTAGTGAGCCTTATAAAGTGACTTGAAGTGCAAGGGTTAGATTCTATGATACATAATATTATCCAGGTCAATAGTTCTAGATTCGTCATTGATAATGTATTACCAATTTTATAAAATCAATAGAACGAAATTAAATATATATTGTGTTTGTGTTAAAATTTCAAGCTAGAGATTTTTAGATGTAGATCTTGATTTACCCCTTCGACTTACTGTAAAAAGAATTTATTGCACAGGTTACCGTTGGATATAAGGAATTCATTACACAAGGGAAATAGACAAGCGATAAGGAATCAATTCTATAATCATGTAGCAACGATAACGAGTGTTGTAAATTTTTTTTATCCCATATCCTGATAAGGAAAAAATAAACAAATTGTTAATATACTTCTAAGTATCACTAAAAGTAAGAAAGGAAGATCAAAACACTTTTATCGAAAATTTGGAACATAGATCATTGTGTAAACGATGGGCCTAGATTCTAGCTCCTATGCCTAGGATTCTATTTTCATCATCAACGCCTTGGCAGTTAATCACTTGGGCTGGTGTCTAAATTGAATGTCTGCTGTTATTTGACGTTGTTGACACAATTTGTAATCATGATCGTGCAAAACAAGCTCTTGATCTAGCTGGGTTATCTAAATGATCCCAACATTGATTTGAACCAGAGTTTAATGTTTTTTGGGGGTCTTTATGTATATTTGTCAATAGGTACGTGAAATCGTAAATATTTAATTATTGTTCTATTCATTTTCTAGCTCTTCACATCTAGACTACACCCATGGAATATTGCAAATGATAGGCTTCAAGGAATTCCGTGATTTTCTGCTGCTATCCAAAGAACAGAGACAGAATGAAGAAGGACAAAAGTTGTTTAACAAAGGTTGGCAATGTTTTTATTCTACCTTGTACATGGAACTTGTTTTAACAAAATGCTGGTATTCATCCATACTATTTTACAAGTCTTTTGTTTTATTTTCATCTATTTTTTCATCTTTCTTTAAATGAAAAAAAAAATGAAATAAAATCAAAATTCCAAATAAATTATCGCAAAGGAGAGTTTCTTTTTGGTATATTTCTTAAAAGAGATCAAGATATCCCTGGCATCACTTGCAGTGCACTGCACGATATACTAATAGGGGTATAATTTATTTCTCAAGAAAGATAAAACAGATAGAAAAGCTGAATTTAAGATACTCAGGCTGTTGTAGTATAATGCTTTTTCCACTCTCCTAGTGGTAAACATTACGCTTGCTGTTTGAATAGTCTTAGGTTCAATTTCCCTGTTGGGAGCGATGCTTGATTATTCTTGGGAAAATAGTCTATCATGTGTAAAAAGTACCTGTCAAAAGCTGCTTACTTTAGCATTTGCACTTGAAAGTTGCAAGTCCTGTCCTTTGTGTTCTATGTTGCTGTCCTTGTTGAGTATAGATTGTTATTGTAAGGCACAAAGAGCATGCCTTTGTTACGGATTTGAGTGATATATAAATGTGAATTTTACTTTACTTTGCACCTTTTTCAACAATGAATTAATGATTAGAGTAACAAACAAGAAACTGAATGAACTATTGAGCAAGAACCAAACAGGTCCTAAACATATCAGAAAAGTAGATTCACTTCACTGTGGTTTTTTTTTTCCATTATTTACATAAGAAAGTCATTTGATTAGGACATCTATTTGATTTTATGCAATGTACCGATTCTGCTTATGTTTGATCCAGAAAGAAGGATCTCCTACTTAAAATACTGTCTATTTGCATATTTCTAGGTGTCGAAGACCTAAAGGCAGTGACCAGACACTATGCAAGAAAACAAGAACGATGGATTAGAAACAGGTTTTGTTCTCGTGAGTTATAAGTTTGGATAAATAAGGAAAATAAATGTCAAAGAACATAGTTAAATATACCTTAAGCTTAAAGGCTTTGAATCAAGTTATTTTACAAATGGAACAATCTTTACCAGAATGGCAAAGGATTCAAATAGAATCTCTTTTTCTTCTTCAAATAAATTGACTAACTCAATTAGATCGAGTATTACTGTCAATTGCCTAAAATTAACGTGATGATGAGTTTCTTCATTGTACGAATCATTAACTAAATTTGTATCTTCTCCATGATAATTAGTCATTGTATGATGATATAAGTACGACACTCTAGTCTACATTTAAAGACAGTGACAGATTCACTACTATTAATGTCCAATGGTAACCTATTCCAATATCTCAATATTACTAGGGGAGGCAATTCATTTCTCTTTTGATAATATATTAAAAGGGGGTTATCTCCCTGGCTTAGGTTTTTAAAAATATAATATATCTTTATGTGTACAAAATGTAAATCTAGTTATTCATACGCGATTCAAATATAATGCTATTTTTGTTGATCGGCAGCATATATCGGGATGTTGTTGTTAATGTACTGGTATATAATGGGATAAAATTACTCTTGCTTTTATTTCCCCCCCTAAATCTTTTTCTTAGGCCCAGGTCCAAATGTTCCCCCAGTATATGCCGTAGATTCCTCTGATCTAAGTAAATGGGAAGGAGCTGTGAAGGAAGCGATTGAAATTGTCAGGGCTTTCACAGAGGTAAAGAAGTGACACTCATATTTGGGTTTTTGTATTAGAAATTGCCAATTTTCTATGCCAGGCATTTATTGCAACCATGAATGAAATTGCTTTGATAAAAGTGATCTAGCTATTCATAATGCTACAATTGTTTTATTTTATTTTTGATGTTTGCTAAAGGTTTTTCATAAACTGATGTTCATATCTGCTATTATTGCATTTATAATTATCTATACATACTATAAAAGAGTGTGAATTTGTCTGTGTCACACCTACGGGCTAGACCAGAGAAGTCTCGTCATGAAACTTTCACTGAAGATACAAATCATCCAGATTGTTTGCAAGACAGAACGTTTTTTCCTTCAATAAAGTCATTTTTATTTCTGTAATTCCACTAAAAGAATAGCCACTTCCAAAAATGTAGACCAAGGCTGTTCTTTTTCACTCCGTCCAGTTTACGTGTTCATTGGTGTCTTTTTATTTTCGCACAATTCTCGAGATGCCACACATGGTATATTGAGCTCTTGCTTACCACGAACCTTGATCTATCCTATTGTTGTGTGCTTCCGTTCTATAGATTGTCTAAAAGTCATTAAGTTTGTTCTTATTGTTTAGAGAGAGAGAGAGAGAGATTATGATCTGCACCTGCTTTGTAAAAGCGAGTGAGAGAGAGAGAGAGATTATGATCTGCACCTGCTTTGTAAAAGCGAGTGAGAGAGAGAGAGAGAGAGAGAGAGAGAGAGAGAGAGAGAGAGAGAGAGAGAGAGAGAGAGAGAGAGAG